>LBNU01012406.1:107278-127505 GCA_014162995.1 Artemisia annua
CTCCACCCTTAGACCTAGATTAGAGTAGCTTTTAGCCTAACGAACACTATTCTCTGCGAGAGAACGATCAATCCCCCGGTACTTGCCACTTCACTATACTACATCGGTCAGGTACACTGCCTGGTGGGGATTGCAAGCTTCTCGAGATCCCTCGAGAGGTAAAACGTAGTGCGTGTTGCAATCCACGCGCATCACCCTCATATAATCTGATATTATAAAAGTGAAAAGGGTTAACAATATTTGTTACAGAAACCTAACTATATATACATAATGAAAAGGTATCAAGTGAAAGGATGTGATGGTTCAAGATTGACCAACAGACATGTCCTTTCATAATAACTGTAAATAACTAATTTTAACTAACTAATGTAACCGCTATGTTTCTGATTTGCTGGTGCGAATTGCAGCCCAAGACAGAAACTTTAAGGTTTTATCTCCTTAACAAAGATTAATTTGATTATGTTTTCCAACATATATTCAAACTTCACGTTGCCAATATTTCTGTGCATTGCCACAGTTAGGCCTTTTGAACTTCAATCTGAAGAAGATTGTGTACTTTGCAATATGTATTCCGAAAGCTTTCCTTTTTAAGTTGCTTGTATCAAAAGCTAGTGATTTAACATCTGTAAACCCTCTTTGTCTCTTTGAATGTCTTTATCTTTGAGACACGACCAGTGGTGTTTGTCCTTCTGTTCTAAAAACCAATGATGGTAAATACATAAATGTTGAATATAAGTAAATGCGAAAAATATCTACTTGAGTAGGAACTTTTTTTAAAACATCTTTTTTGGCAAGGCATCATTATGATGACTATTGGTACTTAAAAATATCGTTCTCAACCATCTGAACGTTGGTTTCCCATTCTCAGGATGACGTATCTATAATGTACAGGTAGAGAGCTCGCTTCCAATGATGGCTCTGTTGATTGTAGCTTTGTAGGACTTGCAACACCTATGGAACCGAACACAGCGAGATTTTCCCTGTCCTACTTTGTGTTCCATTCCTTATCCGGAAAATATTTTAGTTCAAATTTAGAAATTGCCATTACAAAGTATAGTACGTAATTTTTTCCGATGGACTGCTCTACAAGTATAAATGGCCAAATTTTCAACAATATAAAGTTATACATATACATAAAAAGGAAACTATTATTTATTTACAGTAAACATGGTAAATGTTGTCAAACATTCAGAAGCATATTATTCATTGTATAAAATGATTAACTGCAGATACTAATAAACCACTTTAGGTCGCTTTTCGCTTTAGGCAGTGTATCATTTCATCCAAAATAACTACATGCTTCAGATTTCATCATAGTATTACCTCAAACGTAAGGAAAAAGTACATTGACTAAAACAAATCTACATCACGTCGAAAGTAAAAGTAAATCCCAATACCGTCTTCCACGGGTTATGGGTCCCAATACCGTCTTCCACAGTGTATGGGGGAGGTTGAGACATAGACAACCATACCCCTACCTAAGGTAGAGAAGCTGCTTGCGGTTCTACCAAAGGTAGAAAAGGACCTCCGGCCTTGCAAGGGGTGAGGATCGAACCCTTTGTTGAAGTCCTACGGATCTTGGATCAATCATGGATGAACATGTTTGAGTATGCACATGAATTGTGCAGGGACTCTTTGTTTGTAACAGAGGGTGGGAATACTTTTTAGATAAACACAATACTGATATTATTCCACACTTAAAACTTTACATGTATGTACATATTTATAGTATGCGAATGGTTGTGTTCCAACCATCACACCGGTTCAAAGGGTTGTGACCCAAGCGACACACCCTTTCACAATTTTACAGGAAATTAACTAACTATATTAACAGAAAAACAATTACTAACTATCTATCTAACACTATTGGTCCTTCGACTTTGAAGACTTATGTTTTCTTGATTACTTTACTTCCAACATTCACTCCCCTAATCAAGAAATCATAATCTTCACTCTGTTCTTGTTCATCCCAATTGCAGTCTCGTTCTTTCTTCTTTGTCATTCATATTCTGATCGCCATGTTTACTTGTCCGGTCTTTCATGTTCACTTGCCTTTTATCGTTCCATGGATCATCTTCCTTGTTCTTATCATCTTCATGTGATCCATCCTAACACCAAACCTGTCCATTACTTGTTCTTGTGTTCCATCCCTAACTGCTCCATCTTGCAAGCCTTGTGGGTCTCTATCTTCTGCAGTCCAACTGCTTCTTCCCACTTCTTCTTTTGGCTTCTCTTCATGCAGTGTCATGGTAACTATTATCAAGTCTATGAACCCTTTTGTTGCCTTGTCTTATTCCCGCCATATGCGTAAGACATCTTTCTTTTGGAATGTACTAACTTGCAAATAACATGACCTTCTTTATGTTCTTCATACTTCTTGCGTTTCTGCCCAAAAACTGGGTCATCTTCATAATTTTTCTTCATGCCCTGTTTTCTGGGTTTTCCTTGTTCTTCCTAGGCGATAAAACTTCCTGGACTTGCAATGATCGATCCACGTTAACCATCATGCTCTGATACCATGTTGAAGTCCTACGGATCTTGGATCAATCATGGATGAACATGTTTGAGTATGCACACGAATTGTGCAGGGACTCTTTGTTTGTAACAGAGGGTGGGAATACTTTTTAGATAAACACAATACTGATATTATTCCACACTTAAAACTTTACATGTATGTACATATTTATAGTATGCGAATGGTTATGTTCCAACCATCACACCGGTTCAAAGGGTTGTAACCCAAGCGACACACCCTTTCACAATTTACAGGAAATTAACTAACTATATTAACAGAAAAACAGTTACTAACTATCTATGTAACACTATTGGTCCTTCGACTTTGAAGACTTATGTTTTCTTGATTACTTTACTTCCAACACCCTTGACCTCTGTCTTCAGAGGCAAGAGTGTTAACCAGTTGATGAAAACTGATTATTCCCATCTTCTGCACTTTCACCATAAAACTAACACATTATCAACCCCCAATCTTAACGGTAGATCCTAAAGACTTAAAGCAAAATACAAATGTTAAAACCAAGCAAAGCATATAGATACCCGTCTCAAAAGACGTATGCATGAAAAATCTTACGGAGCTTTTCGCATTTGAATCGTTAAGCATCTGCCTACATGTACATTCTTAAAATTTTGTTCTGCATTAATACTCTAAAAACAAAAACTATTTATGATCTAGTCCTAGCGATTGTTATGTCCATAAATCATTAACCAAATAAGTTACCTACTAACAATGAAAATACAGCTTGTTTGACACATTATAAAGTTGTCTTGCATCAGAAGAAAATGAATATGAGAATCAATGTTTCTTTACAGATGGAAAAAACGGAAGGTGTGGAATAGGTAATAGGCCCAACAGGGTTGGCGTAAGATGGGTAAATATTGAACAGTTGCCGGGTTGGGTCAATCAACGGGCATTTGTTTAATCCCATTTGGTAATTTTATAAATATCCGTTTCTTTGTAGCTTTACCCTTTCACCATTTAAACAACCAAATTTGGCAAATTTATAGGTAGATTGGTCAAAATACCACCTCACATACAAATGATACAAAAGTGCGATAACGTGTCGTACACTTATGCGCCAAATTCGTATTGTTGTACCCTGGCCAGCCATAATATGGTCTTTTGCACCCATCCGAACAAAGATACGATAAACTGGATGTTGTTTGTTGGAAGCCCAGAACAGGGTAAGATAATCAATAGCCTAACTACGTACCAAATTAATGGTTACTGGATATCACTTGGAATCGTGTTATCACTTTCCAAAGTAAACTGTTCGACCCTAATGCCTGGGTGTTAGGTCACCATGTTTTGCATAAACAACCAAAGACACAATAGTAAAGAAGAAACTAGAAGAGAGAAGAAGAGTGTGGAAGGAACTCAAGAATATGATGTAAATGATATTGATATTGCAATAGAGAACCAACAAGCCCTAATGAGGGCATACATGATGTATTTATAGGAAGTCCAAGAGGCACTAGATACTTCTACTATTTTACCATTTCTCCCCTTGGACTTTTACATATCATGAAATTACATCATAAACTTTCATAACTAAATGATTAAATGTTAAACATAATAAGTCTAATATAGCAACCTATCACAAACTAATGACTGACACTTTGTAAACGTGAAACGTGTTCCTAACAATCTCCCCCTAAGGGTCGGTCATCAATGTTGAATGGTTGCTCGACGTCATCTTCTTGTTCTTTACTTTTGAACTTTTGTAATTTCTGGACGTCTCAAAATCGGTTAGATTAGACCAAAAATTCTTTGCTCATCAATCTTTGTTCCTTGTTGTTGAAGTGATGCATATGATGTAGAAATCCGCCTTTGGTCACTCCTTCGTCTCCAATGATGGTTCACCATTCCAACATGCTCATACGTCTTTGAACTTGGTTTCATTTGCTTAAGTAATTCACGTTCATTAAGTAAGATCTTCGTCTTAAGACTTTGTAGATTCCTTTGACGTTGAATCTTTCTTTAACTTTGAAAAACTTTGATCTTTCTTTGACTTTGTATAACTTAGAACTTTTAGGGAAGCCTTTGAGGTAAGTATGAGCATGTGGAATCATGTGTTGGTGGTGAAGTTCCTGCAAGAAAATGGTTAGTAATAAGCAACCGGCACTTACAAGTGAGAAACAGAATTTTTCACCCTCAAAATGTGGTTACTCCTTCTGCCCCTCACCAGGGCCGTTCCTAATCGGATGCCCCCGAGAGGGCTAACACAGGAATACCGGAGTACCCCAACGATTAGGTGAGTCGTTCGAGATCACCCTACGACTGTAGACCATCCGGCACTTACAGGTTTGGAGTTAGAGTTCGTCAACAGCATAGTGTGAAGACTCCTTCTAATCCTTACCAAGGCCGTTCCTATTCGGATGCCCCCGAGACGATAGATTATATCGGTTCCCCGTGAGAATGAAACAAGTATCTTTTGAGAGATACCTGAGTGGCTAGAAGGTTTAGTGCATTGCGTCACTGGGTCCATGACGTCTTATCTTCAATACCGATGTTACTTTTGTAACAATCAGTAGCAGATGAGGTGTACCCGGTGTCTCCCCTAAGGTTGAATATATGGAGGGCTCATTTCTTTTCACCCTTTTCTTTTCTTTTCTTTTTCATTCTTCAACCCCTTCTTTCCCCTTTCATTCATACCCCTTCTTTTGTATCATACCTAAGGACTTCTATTTCTAGACTATGGGAGTTGTCCTTGGGTAGATCCCTCCGGCTCTGGCGGATCATAGGACATTTTTCCTATCCTTAATCACCTTATAACTCCATGTTGCCATAAAACCATTTACTGAAAATCTCTCGAAGTGTTTTATGAATATAAAAAACATATTGGGTTAACACCTCGAGAGTTTTACTTTTTCAGAAAGACTCTCCCTTCACATGTGCTAGTCATTGTTTAAGATAAATTTGCACATGCAGGGAAGAGTGGGCACTTTTTAGAATTGATCTACTCTTAATAGACTTGTACCCGAGGGACACGTTTACGTTGCTAGTTAAAGGGATCCATTATCAGCTTTTAGGTGATAACTAGCCCTAATAACTAACTTGATGTTGTTAACATTCCTCAAAGAGGAAGTTAGACCCGTCATAGTACTTATCTACTAAGAGTTTCTCGAAAATGGTACAATCTATTCAGACAAGTCCTTATCGGACAAGTCCTTTCGATTACTAACATTTGTTGTTCCGTCAATTCTTGGGTGATATCTGAGTCGAGCTCACATGAGATTCCTTAACTTTTATTCATATTTTGATCACTTTTAACTTTTCTCCCCCTCAAAAATAGCATATCAAATGTTATTTTTGAAAACTTTTGATTAAAATATGCCTTTTTGACTCTTACGGGGAGAATTAAACAAGAACAACGTGATTGTAAGCAAAGATGTTTTCCAAGTACTCCCCCTCAAATGTTGCATTATATTTTGAAGGTTTTGATTTTTCGAGGGAATACTTGTTCTTTTGAGCAGAATTATGAAAATCTTTGAAAATTTGATTAATTCTACTCAAAAGTAAGAAGCCTTCGCTCCTTATATGAGGATTGAGGCACTGATGCGTACCTCAGGGTCCTTTCTTTACAAGTTCGGGTTGTGCACTGTTATGTGTGCACAAACCATAATGTTTTTAGCATAAGTGCACGAAGAATCTTTAAACCTTTGTTTGATTACGCACTTTCCTTTCTTTGAAGAACGAGTCCTTAGCTGAAATACTAAGAAGTCATTGTTTTAATACAAAATTTGTTTTCCTTTAACAATAATACTCCCTCTCAAATAATGAAGTTTATTCGAGAGATAGTCTTCTTGAGCAGAATTTTGAATTGTATATAAAAATACTTTTTGAAAAATTCATGGGATGATTCTGCTCAAGGTTTTAGAAAACATAATCAAGTATTATGCAACAAAGAATGCTTGAGTATCAGATTAAACAACAACCTTGGGAACCCATTTCAGCACGGCGCCAACGGGTTTGCCACAATTTGAAATCCATTAATAGGTTGTGTCAATCCGATTGAAAGATGTTGAATTCCAACGAGAACTAAAAAAACTTTTGTTCAATTTTGAATTACCACTCGTTGAATAAATGGAAATTTAAAACTCTTTTTCTGTTGAAAGTTGTTTGAGAAACCCGATGTCTCTCGTTTGAGTTTTAAAATCTGAAGAAGAAGATTTCCATCTAGAGTTGAACCTCACGTGTTCTTATTGAAGATTTGTGATGAATGAAAACCTTCCGGTATTTGGGATGTTCAGAGACATTCTTTTATTGCAGCCAAAGCATTCCAGATATTGAAAATTTGAAAGGTTTTGAACAACTATGCTTTGGTTTCCACACCTGTTTTACCGTTGTAAAACGAGAGTGTAGAGTTTGAAAAACTCGTTTCTCATCAATTGAATCCTTTTCCAAGTTTAGCCATTTGACCTATTTAGCCCTTTAACCTCAAATATGTTCCATAAGAAACATTTTGACAATTGTTGAAAATTTGACTATCAATGGCATAACATGTACATGCACAGAAAGAAATGCATCAGGCACAAACAAGATGAACCAAAAAAAAATCATTCTAATTCTTCCTAAGTGCTCAGAATTCTCCAATTAACACACAAGATCACAGATTAACTCATTCTTTCACTCGAAATTTTCCGATTATTATCATGGTTTGGGGTTATGATTTGAGACTTTGCACGCAGATTAGCATCATAATGCCAGAATATTTCACAAACAAATGTCCTAGTAGTTGCAGCAAAGACCTCTACATCTTAAACCCCTAAATTCAAACTTAGGTTATTTCTAATCATGTAAAAACCTAATCGAGCATTTTTTTTTGTGTTCTCTAAGGCTATATGAACTGATTTATTAGACTAACTACACATAAAAAATGCCGCAATCGGTAATTACTTAAGCCCTAGTTTCTGATTATGCCTTTTTGACCTTTGAAATCATTTGAAACATTTAGGGAATAATTAGACAACAACCATGAAGGAATTAGAAGCTCACTATCATGGGAAAAGATCGAGGATAAAAAATTTGTTAGACTTATTTGTTAACCTTTTTAAGTATGTGTGCTCCTTTTTGAGAACATTTGCGGAAGACAAGAATTTCATTTCTCCCCCTCGAATTAGCATTTACTTTGTGAAACCTTTTTGCACATTTTAATTCGAGAGATCATAGAATTATTTGAAAATGAGTTTTCAATCCAAATGATGAAGAAACATCTTATTCTTGAAGAATTGTGGTGAGGTGTGCAAACTTCATGATTGTGAAACTTTTCTCCCCCTCATAACATGTTCCATGTTGACAATTTAAAGCAAAATATGTTTTAATGGAGGAACATAGTTTTGAAGATAAGAAGTTTGCACATACCAAGAGTAATCACAAATCAAACAGAAAATGATAAAGAAACATGATTGTACCCGTGTCAAATGTTATTCATCATCACCAAAGGACATGAAGACTAGATCAGGTTGTTGAAAGAGTCGAACCGGAAATGAAGGTCTGGCTCCTATGTAGCTTTCCAGTTGTCTAATCTGATCACGCCTTTTCAATCATTCCTCAATGGAGCGATATAAGAGATTAACTTCCCCTAATTGATGCTGCATGTTTATAGTTGCTTCTTCGTACACTTCTTTTTGGCGAAGTTTCTGAATCATCTTCCCCCCAAACTGACAACCATCCTCTTCAAATTCGAAACTTTGATGCAGTTAACATGACTTCTAACTTTTGACGTTTTGTATACGCAACGGAATTTGTAGACAACATAGTAAACTACACCAAACAAATCTGAGTAGTCACTTAATCACAGTTATGCTCAACGCGGAAGCTTCGTTGGGGGTAACATGCAAGAAATCAGCGGGATATTCTTACGTATGTATGCTACTTCACATAAAACAGCCTGCGAGAGTTGAAACGATTACACCAAAAAAATCACAAAACTGGACCACTGATCATCTCTGCGGACGTTTCTCCGGTAGTAATAAAATTGTAAGCTCGATCACGTGAGTCTATTATGCGTCCCCGATGTGCACATTTCTTCCCCCTGAATGCAGATCCTCGTGGAAAATGAGTGTTTTTGCACAGAAATCAAGAAAAGTCAAAGAAAGCAACAGAACATCCACTCTCTCTTCCCCCACGATGTCTTCACGGAATTGGAAGCATACACACTATGTTTACGATGGAAAATGGAGGCAGCGTAACCCCATATGTCCAATAAAGCGAACAAGTGTGAAGTACCATAAATAGCCCATGAGAATCAACTGCTGATAACATCTCTTGTCCATTGGTGAGTTGAAGGGTGATGTTAATAAGTATCATGCTTATGTTGGATAAGATCTCCAGCTATATTGTCTGTGTTGGAAGCAATCTTATATGCCATCATTGTTGGTGATTCAATTGGAGGTGCATCGTTCGCAACAGGAGTTGTCGTAGAATCAGGTGTATCAACTGTTGGACTATTATCAGGTTGAGCAGCGGAATCGGTGGATACATCTGGTGCACTTTGTACAAGAGAATCATCGAAAAGTGGAGCAAACAGTGTTTCCAATTGTTGACGGTTGAGTGACAACTGTTCAGCTGAAGGATCTGAAAACTTTAGACGGTTGGTTGCGGGTCTTAAGCTGTGGTGCTTAGAAGCCATAACAGTTAAGCTCGGGTCCGAAACTGAGTTGTTCCGAAGCCATACAATTAAGTTCGGGTTTCGTACTGAAGTATACGAAAGCCATTCCTGTTCAATCTATTAAGAAAAAAAGAAGACAAAACAGAGAACAAGGATCCCCAAGTGTAATTGGGTTCCGGATGTTAGAAGCATAAAGTTGTAGTGTCAATTATCTTCTTGACACCAGAACACACTATATCTATGATTTCCTTTCTCTTCTCAGGGATAGTTTCTGTGGATTTTACATTAGTTTTTGTGCAAATGTCTAACATCTTTCCTGTAGGAATCCACCTAAGACCAATCGTTTTGAAAATTCTACTCGTGGGTACCCACATATGGTTAGATCTAGGAGTTGTTTTCCTCTTAGGTGCAGCGGAATGAAATGTGGGAGCACCACTTGGTTGAGAAAACCTATGTCCTATATTGATCCACTTCTTAGGTTTCTGAATCTTAACTTTTGGTTCAACGGATTTGTTTGTCTTACACGATTGTGCCTTTGCAAGTGAATTTCCCTTTGAGAGATATTTTAAAGTACCTACAACATGATTATTTACGCAACTACTCTTAGAAGCTAGCCAATTCCTATTAGTTTGTTGAGTACTCTTAGGTTTTGGTTTGCTACTACTAGTGTTTTGCAATATGGTGGAAGGCATCACATGAGGTTTTGAACCTAGAATTCCGTCCTTTTGAAGTAGAGCCTTTTTCCTAGCCTTTTCTAGATCATAGTTCTTGTACATGTCATTTTTATCATAAGACTCTTTACTTTTAATGCTCGTTTTAGACACGCTTTTTGAACTGATCCTAGATGAGCCGGACATAATCATGTGTTTAGGTTTAGCAGAAACAGATGCATTTTCCTTTGGCCATGAATGTGGAGTGACTGGTTTTGTCAAATGATTTATCTCAACAACTTGGGAGGCAAACCGAGATTTTGAAGATTTGGCTCGTTCAGATTTAAATGCAGTTGGTTGTCTAATCACTGATGGTTTTCTGATTGTTTGAATAGGCGGTTTCCCCAAGATTGATGGTTTTACAAACTTAGTATCCACACTCTGGCCAGTCAATCTTCTTAATTTGTTTTGCAATGCAGCATTTGCAAACCCTTGTGCTTGAATTTGACCTTTTAAAAGCTCATTTTCCTTAACTAATGTATCCACACGTTTACTTTGTTCATTCAAAAATTGACCATTGTTGCCCGAATTTAGAGATTCGTTTTGCAATTTAAGTTCAAGTGAGATGCAATGTGCCTCAAGTTTTGAAAAATCTTTTTGAAACTGGGCAATGGTCTTTTTGAGAAGAATACTTTCAGACTCAAGAGTTTGGTTTGACGTTTTACTCAATAGATTATCAAGCAAGGGCTCAGACTCAAAACATTTGTCAAGACATTGGACAACATTCTGGTCAACCTCTCCTTCATTTCTGAATTCAGGTTGCTCAGATTGTTGTTTATCATTAGCAGACATAATATGAACAACAGTAGATTGTACCTCAACCATTAGCTCTTTGTCAAAGTTGGGTTCTGTGTCGTAGATGGGTATGACATCTTCCTCAACCATCTGTTCTTTGTCAAAGTTGGGCTCTGAGTCATAGGAGGGTCCGATCTCTGCATAATCAGCGTCTGAATCATTCTCTAATCTGCTGCTGTCATCCGACTGTTCTAATTCTGTCCCATTACTTTCCTTGTCAACCAAACTAGCATCTAATGCTTTATCCATATTAACTTTCCCTTCTTGAGTCTGCGATTTACTTTCATTCACCCTTCTGTTAAACTCTCTTTCATGAAGTATTCTTTCAGCAATCAACTTCTCAAGAGAATCCATTAGTTGGAGCAGTATGTCTTTGAAACTTTGAAAACCAAGTCGAGTGTATTCAAGAAAGTACTTGCTTGCTATGAGAGAGTCATCGTCCGAATATAACCTCGTACGGATGAATTGCTGAAACTGTTTCTTAAGTACACTAAAGGCAGCCGTGGATCCATTCTCGTGAAGTTCTTCTTTGTTAAGTTGATTTTCAAGTTGATCCATGTTGAGGAACATCGTATGAGTGAAAATCTCAAGGTCTTCTCCAAAGAAGGATGGAAATGCCCGTTTGAATCCATTCTCGAGACGAGTGCCAGCTAAGTCTTTGTTTGAGAGAAGCTTAAGGTGTGAATGAAGTAATATAAAAGACGCCATGCATTTTTCTTTGCATAATTTCACAACTGGATCTTCAGAATCATCAGTAGCATGTGTGTCGTACACTGGGTCTGTGTCATCCATGTGAAGTTCCTGCATGCTTGTCATTAACATCACATCTGCTGTGTCGGGCTCTAAATCTTCATATTCATCATCAGATGGAATATTTGCCATAAAACTTTGCAAAGCAACATTGTGATTACCCCCTTCATCTTCCATGTGGCTAAGTGTGGCATCGACTTCTGCTTCAGTATCAAAGAGTGGAGTTGAATCATACTCTTGAGCTTCCACATTTGCCATATTTTCCGTATTTGCCATGAATGCCATGATTGGTTCGATAAGCTCTTCTTCATCATCAGTATCTTCCATAGTGTTTAAGCATTCAGAAGTTGAAGCCATAACGCCTTTGCCTTTCTCAGTGGATACTTGTCCAAGCTTCACTAAATTTTGCAGAAGAGATTGCATATGACCATAGAGTGAACCTCGATGGTACTGTGGAATGAAGATAGGTTCAGGCTCATTTGGATGATGGAAGAAGAAAACACCAGCAGCAGGGGAGTAACTGAATGAATCATGAACAACGGCTGGAGATGGTGGAGCTGGGAGAATAGTCTTCTTTAGCTTCATGCTTAAGCAAGATTCAAGAATTTCCCTCATTCTATAGTGATGAAGTTCTTCGGCGCGATGTAGAGATTCCAGATGTTCCCACATTGCATGAGCACTGGTATCATAGTCGAAGTGCATGTAGATAGAATTGGGAAGTCCCATGGAAATAAACCATCCAACCTGTAGGTCAGCATCATACTGAGCAAGGTCTGAAGCACTCAAATCTTCCTTCGTTTGTAATCTTATAATCCCTGGTGTGTCAGAGATGAATTTCATTTCATATGGACCATCTTGAATTGACTTAAGCATAAGATCTGCGTGAGGACGATCATTGAGCCATTGTAAAAATCTTTGTTTCCAATCAGTGTATGTTCCTGGTAGCAACATTGGAGGCCTAGATTCAGTGCCGTAGAGCAGAGTATCACGAATGTTGGAGCTGTGACTTTGATGTAGAAACGGTTGCTGATGAGAATATTGGTGAGGAAGGTAGTTAGAAGAAGGTGGTTGAGACATTATTGATGACATTTCTCTCCCCCTTGATTGTTACGATGGAATCGGAAGAATCAAACCAAAATGTCACACGCAAGGTCGAGATAGTGATTTCGTAATTTCCCTCCAAAAATGAATGTGAAAATTTTCTCTCCCAAAATTTGAAAATCACTTAGAAATGCAATTTTAAGGTTACAGGAAAATTATGAGTTTTGAAAATTTTGATGCCAAATTTTACCGAAAAAAATTCGAATTTTGGCCTAAAAATTCGAATTTTGGGCCAAAATTTTCACCGTTATACCAAAACTTGAATTTCACGTAAAAATTGAACGTTTAGTTTCCTATAAAAATTAAATTTTACTCAAATTTTCCCGCCAAAAAACTTTTTTTTTTTTTTTTTGAAATAAGAAGAAAGATTAGAAAGATAAGAAGAAAAAGAATTGGATCTTTGAAGGATAAAAGTAGGTTGTTGTTGAAGATTAGTTGTGAGTGTCGAAACGAAATACCAAACTTGCAAAAAACCTTTTCTTACTCGCTGACCAAGTTCCTTACTCGCTGGAAAAAAACTTTGATACTCGCTATGTAAAATTGATACTCGCTGGTTTTAGTGATTGATACTCGCTATTTCAAAGTTGATACTCGCTAAGAGAAAGTTGATACTCGCTATTGAAAAGTTGATACTCGCTAAGAGAAAGTTGATACTCGCTAAGAGAAAGTTGATACTCGCTAGCTTAAGGTTGATACTCGCTAGGAGAAAGTTGATACTCGCTAGCTTAAGGTTGATACTCGCTAGGAGAAAGTTGATACTCGCTATCTTAAAGTTGATACTCGCTAGGAGAAAGTAGATACTCGCTAGTGAGAATTCCTTACTCGCTAAAGGATAAGGATAATATGGCTTACTCGCCAATAACTTTGTGATACTCGCTGACCAAACTCCAAACTCGCTTAACCCTAAATTCCAAACTCGCTAAAACCCAAGACAACGTACTGTTGAATTTTTTCTTTGCTAAATGAGTACCAAGCAAGTATTTTACCAACTCTAATGAAATATAAACCTTGAAAAACTTCTAAACACCTACTGACCAAATTAAACGAGTACTAAAACAATCCAAACGAGACCAAGACTAAACCCAAACTAATCTAAAACAACCTCTAATATCCCTAGGCTCTGATACCACTTGTTAGGTCACCATCTTATAGCATAAACAACCAATGATACAAGAACTAGAATGGAGAAGAAGAAGATAGAATAATATGGAAGGAACTCTACTAATGATATGATGAAAATGATAATGTATTATGAGAACCAACAAGCCTTAAGCAAGGCTTACACAAGGTATTTATAGGGGAGTCCAAGGGTCTCAAGTTTCATCACCATACTTTACACTACTAGCCCTTGGACTTCCACTTTTAACATTACATCATAAACTTTCATAACAAAATGTATAAACGTAAAACATAATAACATAAACTAGCAACCTATCATAAACTAATGACCGACACTTGAATAATGTGAAACGTGTTCCTAACATAAGGGGACCGCCTAAGAAAATTAAGGGGGCTGCCCATCTGGTGTTTTCCCAGGCGTCCAGAATTCAAAAAATTTCAGAAAAGGGTTAGTTTTGAAGTGTGTATTTGCAGCAAGCTCTATTTGGAACACATGCACTAAGAATGGTGAAATACTAGCATAAACATATAATAGAAATAATCATGCATGCATGTAAACTAATATGTTGCAAATTAAGTAACTAAAAACATGCCAACAACATGAATTAGATAGCAAGGTTCAAGCATATTAAAATGTAATAACAAAGCATAAAACATGTAGCAAGCACTACACATCAAAGTAGTCAAGCATTTCCGAATACATCGGACAAATATCATCAAATCAAATTGTCTAATAAACAACCCATAATGTCTAATAAGTTCACATCCATCATCCTACTTCTTTTTCCCAACAAGCTTCCTTAGCATCTTTCCCATGGACTTGAAACCACCTCTAACTTCTTTATGCATTTGTTGTGTTCGGTTCATCAAAGACGTTTGTCGTGCGTAGAGGAGTTCATCGGTTCTTTCGTGAGGTAGCGGAACATGATACTCTTGAAGATCAAGGTCGGGAAGGTCATCAACAAAGGTAATGGGAGATGGGGTACTAACCCGTGATGGGCCTTCCACCTCATCATCTTCTTCCCGATGAGAAGTTGAGCCACGAGGAGCGAAATACGTAGAGCGACGAGACTTGCCCTTGTCACTTCGAGAGCGTCGAGCATGAGAAACAGTGAGTGGATGTAAGGTAGGATAAACGAACTCATAGATATCACTCTCAAGATGTGGGTAATGTTCCATCACAAAACGATAAAGTTTAGTAAGGAACATCCCATATGGAAGGTTAGCATTTGGAGTGGTTTTGGCGGTCATGATGCGGTTTATCTGTTCTTTGTCAAAGTTGGGCTCTGAGTCATAGGAGGGTCCGATCTCTGCATAATCAGCGTCTGAATCATTCTCTAATCTGCTGCTGTCATCCGACTGTTCTAATTCTGTCCCATTACATTCCTTGTCAACCAAACTAGCATCTAATGCTTTATCCATATTAACTTTCCCTTCTTGAGTCTGCGATTTACTTTGATTCACCCTTCTGTTAAACTCTCTTTCATGAAGTATTCTTTCAGCAATCAACTTCTCAAGAGAATCCATTAGTTGGAGCAGTATGTCTTTGAAACTTTGAAAACCAAGTCGAGTGTATTCAAGAAAGTACTTGCTTGCTATAAGAGAGTCATCGTCCGAATATAACCTCGTATGGATGAATTGCTGAAACTGTTTCTTAAGTATACAAAAGGCAGCCGTGGATCCATTCTCATGAAGTTCTTCTTTGTTAAGTTGATTTTCAAGTTGATCCATGTTGAGGAACATCGTATGAGTGAAAATCTCAAGGTCTTCTCCAAAGAAGGATGGAAATGTCCGTTTGAATCCATTCTTGAGACGAGTGCCAGCTAAGTCTTTGTTTGAGAGAAGCTTAAGGTGTGAATGAAGTAATATAAAAGATGCCATGCATTTTTCTTTGCATAATTTCACAACTGGATCTTCAGAATCATCAGTAGCATGTGTGTCGTACATTGGGTCTGTGTCATCCATGTGAAGTTCCTGCATGCTTGTCATTAACATCACATCTGCTGTGTCGGGCTCTAAATCTTCATATTCATCATCAGATGG
This sequence comes from Artemisia annua, assembly GCA_014162995.1. Lineage (NCBI taxonomy): Eukaryota > Viridiplantae > Streptophyta > Magnoliopsida > Asterales > Asteraceae > Artemisia > Artemisia annua. The sequence goes on from LBNU01012406.1 coordinate 122,925, forward strand.
AATATTTGCCATAAAACTTTGCAAAGCAACATTGTGATTACCCCCTTCATCTTCCATGTGGCTAAGTGTGGCATCGACTTCTGCTTCAGTATCAAAGAGTGGAGTTGAATCATACTCTTGAGCTTCCACATTTGCCATATTTTCTGTATTTGCCATGAATGCCATGATTAATTCGATAAGCTCTTCTTCATCATCAGCAGTTGAAGCCATAACGCCTTTGCCTTTCTCAGTGGATACATGTCCAAGCTTCACTAAATTTTGCAGAAGAGATTGCATATGACCATAGAGTGAACCTCGATGGTACTGTGGAATGAAGATAGGTTCAGGCTCATTTGGATGATGGAAGAAGAAAACACCAGCAGCAGGGGAGTAACTGAATGAATCATGAACAACGGCTGGAGATGGTGGAGCTGGGAGAATAGTCTTCTTTGGATTCATGCTTAAGCAAGATTCAAGGATTTCCTTCATTCTGATGTGATGAAGTTCTTCTGTACGATGCATTGCTTCAAGATATTTCCACATTTCATAAGCACTGACTTGACAGTCCATATTCATATAAATTGAGTTGGGAAGTCCTAATGTGATGAACCATGTAGCCTGTTGGTCAGCATCATACTGAGCAAGGTCTGAAGCACTCAAGTCTTCCTTCGTTTGTAATCTTATGCTCCCGAGTGAGTCAGAGATGAATTTCATTTCATATGGACCATCTTGAATTGACTTAAGCATAAGATCTGCCTGAGGACGATGTGTGAGCCATTGAAGAAATCTATGTTTCCAATCAGTGTATGCTCCAGGTAGCAACATCGGAGGCCTAGATTCAGTGCCGTAGAGCAGAGTATCACGAATGTTGGAGCTGTAACTTTGATGTAGAAACGGTTGCTGATGAGAATATTGGTGAGGAAAGTAGTTAGAAGAAGGTGGTTAAGACTTTATTGATGACATTTCTCTCCCCCTTGATTGTTACGATGGAATCGGAAGAATCACACCAAAATGTCACACGCAAGGTCGAGATAGTGATTTCGTAATTTCCCTCCAAAAATGAATGTGAAAATTTTCTCTCCAAAAATTGGAAAATCACTTAGAAATGCAATTTTAAGGTAACAGGAAAAATTTGAGTTTTGAAAATTTTGATGCCAAATTTTACCGAAAAAATTTGAATTTTGGCCTAAAAATTCGAATTTTGGGCCAAAATTTTCACCGTTATACCAAAACTTGAATTTCGCGTAAAAATTGAACGTTTAGTTTCCTATAAAAATTAAATTTTACTGAAAGATTAGAAAGATAAGAAGAAAAAGAAAGATGGATCTTTGAAGGATAAAAGTAGGTTGTTGTTGTAGATTAGTTGAGAGTGTCGAAGGAAATCCAAAACTTGCTAAAAGAAAAGTTCCTTACTCGCTGAGATCAACAACCCTTACTCGCTAGATGAAATTTGTTACTCGCTAACTTTAGGTTGATACTCGCTAAAGAAGAGTTGATACTCGCTAAAGAAGAGAAGTTGATACTCGCTAATATGAAAAAGATTGATACTCGCTATTTCAAAGTCGATACTCGCTAAGAGAAAGTAGATACTCGCTCTCTTAAAGTTGATACTCGCTAATAAAGGTTGATACTCGCTAAGAAATAATTGATACCCGCTAGATGTAGGTTGATACTCGCTATGAAAAAGTTGATACTCGCTAGATGTAGGTTGATACTCGCTATGAAAAAGTTGATACTCGCTAGATGTAGGTTGATACTCGCTAAGCTAGAGATTGATACTCGCTAAGGAAAATTCCTTACTCGCTGAGGATAAGGATAAAATGGCTTACTCGCCAAGATTTTGATGATACTCGCTGACAGAAACACCAAACTCGCTAGAAGATCAATGAAACTCGCCAACTAATCCCCAAACTCGCTAAACCCTAAATTTCAAACTCGCTAGAAACCAAAAAAACATACTATTGAATTTTGTGCTTTGCTAAATGAGTACCAAGCAAGTATTTTACCAACTCTAATGAAATATAAACCTTGAAAAACTTCTAAACACCTACTGACCAAATTAAACGAGTACTAAGACAATCCAAACAAGACCAAAACTAACCCAAACTAATCTAAAACAACCTCTAATATCCCTAGGCGAATGATACCACTTGTTAGGTCACCATGTTTTGCATAAACAACCAAAGATACAAAGATAAACAAGAAACTAGAAGAGAGAAGAAGAGTGTGGAAGGAACTCAAGAATATGAAGTAATGAAATATGTTATTGCATAAGAGAACCAACAAGCCCTAATGAGGGCATACATGATGTATTTATAGGAAGTTCAAGAGGCACTAGATACTTCTACTATTTTACCATTTCTCCCCTTGGACTTTTACATATCATGAAATTACATCATAAACATTCATAACTAAATGATTAAATGTTAAACATAATAAGTTTAATATAGCAACCTATTACAAACTAATGACCGACACTTTGTAAACGTGAAACGTGTTCCTAACAGAAATGATTCATCGTTATTAGTTCTTAACAATCTTCCCGGATAGAATGGGTGTTCATTGTTCTTTGTCGTTGATGAGATAGTGATCAATCTGATGTAGTAATCTGCCATTCTTCACCTTCTTTGACTCCAGTGGATCTGCATCATTCCGACATGCTCATACATCTTAGACGGTTGAAACTTTCATAAGTGAGGAGCTCTCTTTTCATGTGTGAAGATTCTTTGTGTTGACGTAGAATCCTTCTTTAGACGGTGTTGCACTTAAGATCGTTTGTCTTTATCACTTTGTAGATTCTTTTGGCATGGAATCTACCTTTGGCATTCATGTTGCTTCGATCTTTCATGAGAGCTTTCTGAGATGTAAGTATGAGCATGTGGAAGCCGGTGTTCATGATGGTCGTTGTACCTGAAATGAAATAGTTAGCAATAAAACATCCAGTACTTACAGGTTTGGAGTTAGAATTTGTCAACAGCATAGTGTGAAGACTCCTTCTAATCCTTACCAAGGCCGTTCCTAATCGGATACCCCCTAGAGGGGTTACACAGACATGCATACGCACACCCACGATTAGGTGAGTCGCTGGAGATCACCCCACGACTGTAGACCGTTTGAAACCATCGAACACACTAAGCGTAATCCACAAGGAATCACCGAAGTGACCTGCTGTCAGTGCTGTTTGATGTTGACCCTGGCAGGATTTCTGTTCAATCATTCGAGAAATACCTAAGTAAGTCCCTCATAAACGTTCAAGGCAGATTGCTAAGATCTGCGAAGGACTCGATAATTTACACTTAGTGTCCATTGATGCAAGACACTTAGTGTAGGAGATTTTTGTGTTCCTAAGAGATCTTTTATGTTATCTCGTGGCTCTAGACTCGATAAGTGCACATTTGGTTTCCTATGCGGAGGCATGGAGCAGAGGGCCTCCTGTTTCAATTTCAACCATCTCTACTAGACGATCGATAGATTACACTGGTTCCCCGTGAGAATGAAACAAACATCTTTTGAGAGATGCCTGAGTGGCTAAGAAGGTTTAGGTGCATTGCGTCACTGGGTCCATGACATCTTTTATCTTCATTACCGGTGTCGCCTTAGCAACGACCAGTAGCATATGAATTGAACCCGGTATCTGACCTAAGGTTGATAAAATGGAGGGCTATTTCTTTTCACCCTTTTCATTCATTTTCTTTTTAATTCTTCAACCCCTTCTTTCTCCTTTCATTCTTTTCTCCTTTTGTTATATCATACCTAAGGACTTCTAATTTCTAACTATTGGTGATGTCCTTGGGTAGATCCCTCTGGTTTAGGCGGATCATAGGACGGTTTTTCCTATCCTTAGTCACCTTGTAACTCCATAACTATCCTATTGATGCCTTTAAACCAAATCATTGAAAATCTTCTCAAAGTGTGTAAGAGTGTAAAACTTTTGTTAATACTTTGTGGTTTTGGATTTTATATGAAATACTCCCTCTCAACATATGCTCATGATTATTTTCAGAAATTTGCATATGTGAAAAGAGTTGGCACTTTTTGAATTGATTCACTCTTAATAGTCATGTACCCGAGGGACACGTTTACGTTGCTTAGTTAAAGGTATGCATTATCAGCTTTTAGGTGATAACTAGCCCTAATAACTAACTTGATGTTGTTAACATTCCTAAAAGGAAGTTAGACTTGTCCAAGTAAACAACTAGAAAGAGTTTCTCGAAACAGTTCTTTCTAATCGGATAAATCCTTTCGAATTCTTACATTTATTGTTTCGTCAATTCGTGGGTCAATTCTGAGTCGAGCTCTTACGAGATAAAACTTTTTGACATCATATTTTAATCACTTTCTTTTTCTCCCCCTCAAAAATAGCACATCAAATGTTGTTTTTGTAAACGATTTTGATTAAAATATGCCTTTTTGAGTCTTATGGGGAGAGATCAACAAGATTTGAAGATTTAAGAACGATGTTTTGATTCAAGTACTCCCCCTCAACAAGTGATTACTTATTGAGGTGTAATACTTGTCTTTTGAGCAGATTTGAAAAATACTGAAAGGTTTGATTAAATCTACTCAAAAGTAAGAAGCTTTCGCTCCTTATATTAGGATTGT
>LBNU01012406.1:129964-140050 GCA_014162995.1 Artemisia annua
TTCAGACAGCATGGTATGATATTCATCATAAGTTGGTAGCATGAGTGCTGCACGAAGAGTATCGTAATCAATGTTGTATTCTTTGCGTTCCAGCTTGACAGTGAAAGATCTGTCGTCCAAGTTGGCCTTAGCAGAATGCCAGAACTGATGGATGTAAAAGGTTGGTGCTGATGCTGATTTGGTGAGCAGTGGTTTGCATGGATGAGCCAGAAGAATATTCTTAACAGTCTTGCATGTGTCATCTGGTATGTTTAGTTTGTTGAAGTCGATGCGAAGATTGTTCTGGTCAAACTTGACGTTGTAGTCTGAAGGGAGGAATTCACCAAGTGTAAGTAGTGGGAGGTTCTGTTGTTGTGGAGCTGATTCAGATTATTGAGCCATTTGTGTTCTGAAAGTGTCATGTCATGAAATCAAACATCCAGATACGTTAGTTATTAGTCCGAGTTCACGTTTGATATTCAAAGACATATTTGATGCAATTATGGTTCAGTTAATTAACGTGTGATTAGTGACGGTATTATTATTTAACATGTAACATAGATGATTACAGCATATAAGTTATATGGTGACATGTTAATTAACACTACACAATCACAAGTAAACTAACGTTCTCACAATATACATATACCTGAGAATTCATTCATGATACAAGTTTTCGAAATTTTACAAACATATGAATACTCAATAAGTATGATGTACATGATCTGAGAGAATATGTCCAACAAAGTTTTCGAAAGCTATCACAAACAAAGATCTCGAAAGTTTTGTGGACAAAAAGATTTCGAAAAATTTCCAAGGAAAGATTTCGAAAAAGTTACTGTTCACAAAAGATTTCGATAACTTCATAGTAAAAGATTTCGAAAAACTTCTGTTCACATTTTCTCGATAATGTCTGAAAAGATTTCGAAACTATGTTTTCTCGAAAACTTTAATGAGATATTTCGAAATCTTCCAAGATTTTCTCGAAAGAGAAAAGATCTCGAAAATTTTGAAAGATCTCGAAAAAGTATTTGAGAAAAGATTTCAAAAAATTTTCTCGAAAAAATTTCTCGAAAAATTCTTATACAAGAATTTTTCGAAATCTTTGAAGCCGTACGTTTTTATGAGAATTTCTTGTATCTTTTGAATGAAGCTTGCATATTGAATGATAAACAACAGTAAGAATCACAAATAGGCAACACATAAAAGATTTCGAAAGACAACGAGACATAAGATTTATCTAGAACTTTATTCACGAGAAATCATGAAGTGAAAACACACAATAACATAAATTAACACTTATTAGAACACATTTTGACAGTTTAATTAGGCTCAATAACACAGACATGAGAAGCCCCAAATTTGAACATAAACACTAATTATCTAGATCATGCATACTGATGTTTTGGTACAATTAACAAGCATAGGCATGTTCTAAACATATAAACAAACAAATCCCACCAAAAATATACACAAAAACATCACTCAAACACAAAAACCCAATACGACTTAAACCCTAGATTTCGAAATCAATCCTAACGTGTAAACTGTTGTAATTAGGTAATAGGGACATGATTATATGACGTTTAAACACAAAAGCCCTATGATTTCTAACCCTAAAACACAATTATACGTAAGACATGTGATTATCGAAAACCCTAGTTCTACAATTCTAAATTGCACGAAAATTAGCCATCCAAAATGTAATTAATTGAAAACCATATCTTAGAATAAGCTAACAAACGTGAATTCACTTACGGTTTTGAGATCAAGAACGTGGATTTGGATAAAGGATTTGAGCCGTGAGATGTAAGGGGGTGTTTGTTTTTGGATTTTTGAATTTGTGAGAAAAGAAAAACGGGGGGTGTTTTTTTGTTATGTTAAAGCTTTAGAAACTTTCACAACTTGGCAATTTTAGTCCCTTGACTACTAACTTAACCATAAAACATGTCCTAATGACTTAATTTAACGGTTAAACATAACGATAGTTAATGGTAAGCTAATAAAGAAATAAAATGAAGAAAGAAGTGATACGAGATAACCTTTAACGTTCCACCATTGCAAAGAAACATCATAACAATAAAAAAATATGCAAGTACACATGTTTGCACAAGATTTTGAAATTTTGAAGAACATTTTCTCCCCCTCAACACTTGGTGTGAAAATATTGAAATTTTGATAAACCAAAGTGTTGACGAAGATTGTGTACGAGCATTTAAAAAAACATAAGAAATTGTAAAATCTTTTTGGATTTTTTGATTTTTTGATTTTGTATTTTGTTTTTGAAGAATATTTACAAAGATAGTTTTGGTATTTGACTCGGTTAATTGTTGTCAAGAAAAGATTTAAGATCATCCGGAGTCAAACACCGCATACCAATCCGGCGAACTAGCTCAGTAAACCTTCCCGGGGGTAGTGGTTTTGTGAACAAGTCTGCCAGTTGGTATTCTATACCCACAAAATATAACTCAATTGTACCCTTTTCAACATGCTCCTTGATGAAGTGATAACGGAGATCAATGTGCTTAGACTTAGAATGCAGAACCGTGTTGCAAGAGATCGCTATCGCACTTTTCGAGTCATAGTACATCGGAATCTTGTTGAATAAGTAACCGTAGTCCATTAGTTGTGTACGCATCCAAATGACTTGTGCACAGCAGGCAGACATGGCAACATATTCAGCTTATGTTGACGATAGTGATGTGCAATCCTGCTTCTTTGATTGCCAAGACACGAGTTTATCTCCTAGAAACTACAAACCACCAGAAGTACTTTTGCGTGTATCCATACACCCTGCATGATCAGCGTCTGAAAAAGCTATTAGTTCAAAACCGGAATCCTTCGGATACCAGATCCCCAAATTAATGGTTCCCTTTACGTATCGAAGGATTCTCTTAGCCTCATTGAGGTGACGTTCAGTTGGACTGGACTGATAGCGAGAGCACATAAATACAGCAAATACAATATCCGGCCTACTAGCGGTGAGATACATCAGTGACCCAATAATACTACGGTACTTTGTGGGGTCAACTGGTTTCCCATTTGGATCCGCATCTAACTTAGTTGTGTTAGCCATAGGAGTATTGTAAGTATCACAACTGGTCATTCCATGTTTCTTAATTATCTCAAGAGCGTATTTGGACTGATTTAGGAAAATTCCACGGGGAGACTGATGAACTTATAGTCCCAAAAAGAACGTAAGTTCACCCATCATAGACATTTCAAAATTTTGTTTCATTAATCTGGCAAAAGCGTTTGAGTACTTTTTGTTTGTAGAGCCAAAAATAATGTCTGTTAGGTCACCATATTAGTAAACACAAGTAATCTTATAAGAGAAATGAGATGAGAATTAGACTTGGTTGATTAAGATCAATACGGAAGATGAAAGAACAAGAGTTTCCTTAAGATATGAAATTAACCAACAATTGTAATGAGATACATGATGTCCTATTTATAGGAGAGGGATAGGGCAACACTCCCTTCCTTCCCTATCATCTAAGTCATGGGCTTTCAAGGCCCATTGGACATCTTATTAAACTTAAACATAAACCATACGAGTAACTAAATAACATAGCTAATTATGATAATTCTAGCAACCTATTACATTTACTGAAATGATCGAGACTTGACTGAATAGTTGAAAACTATGATCCTAACAATCTCCCCCTAAGGATAGGTCATGAAGGATTGTTGAAGGATAGAAGTTCATCACGGTCATCGACGTTGCTTGACGTCTTTTTCTTTGGACTTTAACTTTTGACATTTGTAGCTTTAGACGTCTTCAAAATGATTGTAGTAGAAGTGATTCATCGTTCTTTGTTCTTTGTCTTTGTTGATGTGAAAATGAGAGATGATGTTGTAATCCGCCACGCGTCACTTTCGGTATCTCCAATGGATTCGCTCCGTTCCAACATGCTCATACATCTTTGATGGTGTTGTTGTCATGCATTCGTAGCTCTTTTGTCATTGATTTTGAAGATTCATGATTGTTGATGTAGAATCTTTCCTATGGACTGTGATAATTCTTTGAGCTTTCATCGGCATTGTGATGTATGTATGAGCACGTGGAAGTTGGTGTTCTAGATGGCATTTGTACCTGAAATAAAACAGTTAGCAATAATACAACCGGTACTTACAGGTTTGAACTAGAATTCGTCAACAGCATAGTGTGAAGACTCCTTCTAATTCGCGCCAAGGCCGTTCCTAATCGGATACCTCGTAAGGAGCTTACACGGGCACAACTAAGTACACCCACTATTAGGTGAGTCGCTGGAGATCACCCCACGACTATAGACCGTTTGAAGCCATCGTAAACACTAAGCGTAACCCACGAGAAATTACCGAAGTGACCTGCTGTCAGGGCTGTTTGATGTTGACCCTGGCAGGATTTCCGTTCAATCATTCGAGAAATACCTAAGTAAATCCCTCATGAACGTTCAAGGCAGATTGCTAAGATCTGCGAAGGACTCGATAATTTACAATTGGTGTCCATTGATGTAGAACAACCAATGTAAGATTACTAAGTGTACCTAAGAGATCTTTGATGTATCTCGTGGCTCTAGACTCAATTAGTGCAACTTATGGTTTCCTATGCGGAGATTGGGGCAGGGTCTCCTGTTTCAATATCAACCAACTCTAAATAGAAGGTCGATAGATTACAACGGTTCCCCGTGAGAATGAAACAAGTATCTTTTGAGAGATACCCGAGTGGCTAGAAGGTTAAGGTGCATGCGTCACTGGGTCCATGACGTCTTTTATCTTCAATACCGGTGTCGCCTTAGCAACAACCAGTAGCATATGAATTGAACCCGGTGTCTGCCCTAAGGTTGAATAATTTGGAGGGCTCATTTCTTTTCACCCTTTTCATAACGTTTCTTTTTAATTCTTCAACCCCTTCTTTCTCCGTTCCATTCATTATTTCCTTTTTCGAATCATGCCTTAAGGACTTCTAAATACTAACTATTGGTATTGTCCTTGGGTAGATCCCTCCGGTTTAGGCGGATCATAGGACGGTTATTCCTAACCTTAGTCACCTTATAACTCCATGACTATCCTAGTGATGCCTTTTGAAACCATTCATTTGAAAATTTCTCAAAGTGTTTGTGAATAAAAGTCATTTTATAACACTTTGAGGGTTTTATTTTCTTATGAAATACTCCCCCTCCACATGTGCTTATGAATATTTTGCGGAAAATAACACATGCGGGAGAAGTTTGCACTTTAGAATTGATCCACTCTTAATAGACATGTACCCGAGGGACACGGTTATGTTGCTTAGTTAGAGGGATGCATTGTCAGTTTTTAGGTGACAACTAGCCCTAATAACTACCTTGAAGTTGTAAATATTCCATAAAGGAAGTTAGACCCGTCAAAGTAACGTCTAGAAAGAGTTTCTCGAAACGGTACAATCTACTCGGATAAATCCTTTCGAATACTAACGGTTTTTGTTTCGTCAATTCTTGGGTCATTACTGAGTCGAGCTCGAATGAGATACAACTTGGAACATCATATTTTAATCACTTTCTGTTTCTCCCCCTCAAAAATAGCATATCTAATGTTGTTTTTGCAAACGATTTTGATTAAAATATGCTTTTTGAGTCTTATGGGGAGTTATCATCAAAGATTTGAGATTTTAAGAACGATGTTTTGGTACAAGTACTCCCCCTCAACTTGTGGATACTCATTGAGGTGAAATACTTGTCTTTTGAGTAGAATTGTGAAAGTCTGAAAAGTTTAATAAATTCTACTCAAAATTAAGAAGCCTTCGCTCTTTATCTTAGGATTGTAGCACTGAAGCGTACCACAAGGTCCTTTCTTTACAAGGTATGGGTTGTGCACTGTTATGTGTACACAAGCCTTAATGATTCACAATTAACAAGAATGAATTAGAAATTATGAAAGGTTATACCAAAAGCTTAAGTCTGAGATGAAGTCAAGGCATTGAAGTCGGTGAACTTTGCATTGGGCCTTTGAAATGTCAGGATCAGAAATGATGGACGAACCCCGATATAACTTTCCAGCCTCCTAATCTGCTCCCTCCGGTTGAGCCTTTCTTCAATGGCATGGATGAAGTTCTTTACCATTCTTCGAGTGCTAGAATTCCAACGAGTATGCTTTCCTTCTTTCACCTTATTCAGATCGTCCGTCAATCTCTCCACTAAACCATCACGAACTCTTTGCAAGGTAACATCACAGAACTTATGAAGCTCGTCGAACCGCATGAACCGTAGCTGATGCTTTGAGTTGAGGTAAGTAACCCCGAACTTTGGTTGTTGGAGAATCATTAGCTGAGATGCGTCATGTAGTTCTTCGATCATGAGTTGTGGTTTGGTCAAGTTGAGGTGATTCTGGTAGCTTTCGACACCTAACTGCAGATCTTCTACACGTTCACGGATGATCAGTTGCCTTATGTACATGAGCAAGGAAGAGATGAAGTTGTACTGAGTTGACGTTGGGAAGCCCCTCATTCTTCCTTGAACTTTCTATAGATACATATCTTCTAGGTCATCTAGATAAAGATGTGGGAAATCGGCTTCACAAAACTTGTGGAGCTGTTCGTCTTGCCTCTTAACCACTATTTCCTTCATGTAGACATAATCAAACCGTTTGTCTTCCAGGATTTGCATGATTGCGACGATTCGGCCTTTGTGCTTCACATCACCGGATGTACGTTTACGTCTGTGAGTGTAGCCGAGCTTTCGTCGTTCCGACCAGTTCTGAATTCCAAACAAAGCGTCTCTGTTGTATTCCACAATAGAGTTGCTGAAAATAGGAGCGGTTTCTTCAATGTTTGGAATCTCATAACGAGCAGCTGGTACTGAAATCCTTAATGAAGACTTGTAGCGATCTTTGGAAGCTTTGATGTCGTGTTGCAGGTAGCGGAGATCGTAGTTGAAGAAGAACCGATACGGAATTCTAGGCTTGTCAGCAAAGCCTTGAAGAGGTAAAGGTATGGTCCAGTCGGTGAAATATGGTTCGTTGTGCTTTCCATGTGCATCGAAGTTGCTTTCCGGATTAATCCAATCAAAGGAGTCTGATAAAGCTGATGCAATGTTCGAAAAATGGTAGTCCAGCTCTATTTTGTTTCCTGATCGTGCCTTAAGAAAGTCACGAGCATCCTTGTTGATTCGCCTAAGTTCAGCTTTCGTCACCTTCTCCAGCTGAAGACCCGAAAGAATACTCTGAGCGTATTGTAGACTGTTGCCCGGGAGTGGTTCTTTTGTTTCAAGCGGTGGATGAGCTTTAATCATTTTAGTGACCCATTCAGATTCAGGAGCTTCAGGAGCATCTAACCATGTAAAGCGTTTGGTTTGCTTCTTCTTACTCTTAGACTTGTCGGTCTGAGTTGTTGATGATTTTCCAGCTTGTGGTTCAGGAGATTCAGTTTGAATGAATTCAAGTTGTGGTTCCTCCTGTTGATCATCTAGATGAAGCATGAATGGTTCTTCTGCTGCTGTGGGTCCAGACTTGGGTGCTGAACTTTGTGGTTTGCTGGTAGAAGCCTTAGATGCTGGTGGTTGTCTGGATGATGATGGTTCACGGCTAGACTTGGATCTTTTACGGTGTCAGTCTTTTTCCTGATCATCGTCTTTCCTTGGACGTTTGCGTGTGCCAGCAGCTTCTTTGCATGACTCTGTTGCCCTCAGGGATTCAAGTAATGCTGCCTATTCATCAGTCTTTTCTACCTTTTCAGCAAGTTTGGAAGCTAACAAAGTTTCCAGTTGTTCCACGGTTAAATCCTCAAGCTCAGTAGGAGGCATGTTCGTTTGCAGGTAGAAAGGTGTTGTCTGAAGCGTTTTGACAATGTTTTCTCGAATCCTGATGTCCAACTCATTCCTGATTGGTTTCAGGAGTTCAAACAGCTCAGGAGTTACTGTAGATACAAGATTTTCACCCAAGTATTCTTTGGTGTAGTCTTTGATCATCTCTTCCATATCTGCTGTCATGTACTTATCAACTTGAGCTTTAGTCTGCATTAACTCCTGTACTTTATCAGAGAGCTGAGTAACCAATGTAGTCATTTTCTTCATTTGGTCTTGAAGATCACCATCGTGTTGTTGTGGTGTTCTCCTAGTCCTTGAAGATCCCGCAATATGCTTTGCCCGTAAAAATGCTTTGGTAGTTCTCAGACTGGCTTTCTTCATTCTTGGTCTTTTTACTTTTGGTGGTGGTGGTGGTGGTGACTGGTCTGATGATGATGATGATGATTCTGCTTCTCTATCTGATTCAGAATGAGGTGGAGATGGATCTTTAGGTGGAGTACCTTGAGGGATTGGAGGTCTTTCCGGTGTCGGAGACCTATCTTTTGGCGGTGATAGCATGTCGGTGTCGAAGAATTGATCATCTTGATCTTGATCATGGGGTTGATCATCAAGATTTTCTTCTGCCGGTTCCTCTGGGGTTTTCTTACTCAACTCCTCTTCTTCCTGACCTTTGGCTTCGATCTCTGGAATTGTTGTCTCAGTTTCCTTTTGTTGTTCATCTGTAGCCTCTTCTACTCCAGCGTCTTTCATGATAGTGTTACCCTCAGCATCCTTTTCCAGTTGTTCTGTTGTTGTTTCAGTTGCTGTTGGAGGTATCACTGTGCTGCTAGAACCACCTTCTCTAGCTTGGAGTTCAAGTTGTTGCTGATGAGCTTGTTGCAATTGAAGGTTGAGACGAGAAGCCAGTTTGATCCTTTTCTGCTCCTCCTTTTCCAGGTATCGGGTGTCAACGATTATGCTTTTCAGCTTGCCTTTGTCAGTTGAAGGTTCAGATTCAGGTTCCACAGTTTCTTCATCATCATTCCCAGGTTCACGGATGACTATTCCTTTTCTTGGTTGTTGTTGTTGCTCATGGAGTGTTTCTAAACTTAATTGTTTTGCCAGTTCGAGTTCAGGATCCTCTTGAGCAACATACCTTATTTCATAGTCCCCTCCTTCATCAGTTTCGGTTTCGGTTTCAGAGCCAAATTCTGACCCACTAGCTTCTGATGGTGGTGGTGATGGTTCAGGTGTGATGACTTTCTTCTTGATGACTTTTCGTTTCGGGGCTGCAGCAGGCTTGGACTTTGGTTGTTTAGGAGTTGGAGTACTGCTGGAGCTTCCAGACTTAGCACCTCTCTTGCTGCGAGTCTCCCTTATGTACCTAGGAACTTCTTCGGTTTCAGAAATGCCTACTCTCCCAGCTTTGTAGGCTAAGTCGTAGATTCGGTAGTTCGAAGATGCAAGAATTCTGTTATTCAGAAGATTATCTGGTATTCTCAGGCCTGTGGTGTTTGGAGTGAATTGAATGGACTTGACGAAAGCAATCTTGTCATCGTCCACAATGTTGTGCTTTGGTTCGGTACGGTCAAACATCCTTTGGTGAAACTCATGAGTTTTGCCAACGAGGTAGTCAATGAGCATTTTGGTGAACCTCAAGAAAGGAATCATGGTTTGACCAGTAGTACAGATCTGACAGATGATGTCGCTCATGATTGGATCTGCAAAGTCAATGTCGGCCTTGCTCATCATCCCCCAGAGTACTTGCAGGTTGGATAGTCGGGGATGTTTATGACCACTCTTCCGTCCCGTGATTGATCTATTGATTAGCATGTAAAAAGTTCTCCAAGGTTGAGGTAGATACTTGATGTTGAATTTGGACAATATAAGCCTGGAGGACTCTTCGGTATCATAACCAAGCTGAATCATGAAGTCGAGTACTTCAAGCTCTGTCAACATCGGTTCATATTCATTGGAAGTAGGGAGCATTAGAACCGTCCTGAGAACATCTAGATCAACTTCGTATTCCTGTTGTTCTAGAGTGACCTTGAATGAAGCATCATCCAAATTAACCTGAGCAGTGTGCCAGAACTGGTGAATGTAGAAGGTTGGTGTAACATCTGGTAATTTTTCTAAAACCTAATCCTAGCCAAACTTCTATTTTTAGAGCCTGAAACGTTTTAAAACTTTAAAGCATGTTCAATTTGATTTGAAGAGCGTGAGATATATTAGGAACGAGAATTTATTTGTAGACTAGCTCAGCACAACCTAGAAAAACTCGAATTTGTTTCACTTGCCAAATTATTTGATTTATTATGAGTTTGAGAAAAACTATGAAGTTTATGCTTGATTTTATTGGAAAAAC
>LBNU01012406.1:162424-232843 GCA_014162995.1 Artemisia annua
CTTTCAAAATTGGGAACCATAAAAGCATGCAATGACAATTACTTATTGGGGGTTTTAAAATTAAGCAACGATAACTACATGCAGTATCAAAAATAACAGTATCTATCCAAATACAGATAATCAAGAACTAAAAACATGATCGTAAACTTACACACGCGTGTTAAAAAAACTAAAAAACCATATTCAGGTTCTATATTATCTTACTAACAGTACCCCTAAATCAATATTAAAAAAAAAAAAAAGAAAAAAAAAAAAGAAAAAAAGGTCACATTTTATATTAGTAGACGATGCGTCGATTATAGAGAATGGTTGGAACGGATTTTATTGATCCAAGAGGTTTTACTTAGTTTAATGGAGATTAGGTGTAAGTAATATAAAATAATATAAAAAACAGTTAAAAACTAAACAATATAATACGAATAAAAGTAAATAAATATTTAAAATGTATTAGACAAATTACTTGAAAGTAAATGTTATTGGTTGCAACAAGAAATACTGAATACAAAGATAAATTAGAGCTTTAAAAAAAAATTAATCATCCAAAAAAATCCTAAATCAATCATGTATTCGTCGTCAATATCATGTCCAGAAGCCTTCATCTACTCAACTAATGCTGATGCCTTTGCCAATTTTGATATTAGCTTTTTCATGTCACGAACACTGATTAACCGAGTTCCAAAATAGTTCTTCATCCAATCAATGAGCGATCCACTTTCAGTTACAACTGTAAATTATATAAACACAAAGAAATAATCATTGTTTCACAAAATACTTCAAACAATAATATTGGATTAACAGATGTAAAAAAAATACCATCGTTGTTTATTAGTTCATTGTCATTTTTTTGATTAGCAATTTCCTTCGATGAAGAATTATCGTTCATGTTTGATACTTTTGTACAATGACGGCTTAAAAAGAAATTAGGGATTCAAGAATACAATTTGGTTTTCTTTTTATAATTTAGGTAAAAATATAAAGCTAATCGAAATTTACAATTCGTGTTTTTAAAAAAGGAAATTATATGAAGATTTACATGTAATATATTTGACTTTAAATACATTAAATGCTAACACAAAATACTAATCTATCTTTTTTTAGGAATATATCGTATATATTCATCTTGTATATAAAAATAAAAAAATAAACGTAATTTATACATTATATAAATTATATTAAAAAAATCACATTATATAAAGCATGTTGAAAACAATTTACACAACATTAATACCATAATTCTTTCGCTATAGTAAAATAAGTCTGGCCGCCCGTTGGACATACAATTTAACTTTTTGAGTCATGCCTAAATTAACAGACGGCTTAGTCCAACGATACTCATTTTCATCTTTTCCATCTAAAACCAATGCTTGCTTACTTGCTTTTTTCTTTTCTTCAACCGTCCATCATTCATGCCACAGTTTAAAACCCCATTGCTACTCTTCTTTAAACGCAAATCACAAAACTCACAAAACTAATTTACTTAAAAAAGAAAGGGATAAATAGGAGTAATGCATGAAGACCACATGGCTACAAAATATATTATAGATACAAAAAATATAATAAAAAAAATAATTAAAAAACAAAAATTATCCAAAAAATTACAAATTAAATACAACTAAAATCACATGATTAGTACGAATCACAAGGCATGCCCGCCCATTGGGTGGGCCATGACCACTAGTATGTATACATATATACATATATATATATATATACATATATATATATATACATATATATATATATATATACATATATATATATATACATATATATATATATACATATATATATATATACATATATATATATATACATATATATATATNGATGGTAGAATAGTTTTGTGGTAGTGAAATTTTATGTGTTTTTATTAAACATGACGTGGCTTTTAAAAATGTACAAAAATCGCAAATACCTGTTTTGCATGTATCTTCTTAAACGTAATTGTTGAGGCAACAGTTTGTCCATGTTATTTTTTGTTATACATGATATACATTTCTAATTAGATATTTGTTGGAGCATAGAGATTTATTTTAACTTACATTTTTTTGTTGGAGCATAGATAATGGTTAAATCTATTTACACAATATGTTAAATATTTGAGTACTATTTACAATCAATAATTTAACCGCATATTAAACTATATAAGTATTTATTTATTTTAGGCATTTACATTCAATTTATATTTGCAACTTACATTTTTAATATATGGACCTACCAAATCCTTTTTGCTGGGCATGCTTTGTAAGCCCACATTAATAAGAATATAACAACCGAATTAATGAAATTTTTGTTGGGCATGTTGTAGGACTTATAATTATCGTTTGCATATTTAACTATAGTGGTCATGCCCGTCGTTGGTTTAATATTAATAAAGACAATGTTGTTGTATAATTTTGCGGTTTCCTTGATGACAAAAATTTCTTTAGTAATCGATGAGAAAAACGACTCTATTATCTTTCTAGATATAATATTATAAAATTTAAATTAATATCCATTGTTTGAATATACGATATTAAGCATTATTTGTATGTATTTATGTGACAACTGGCAAATTAGGGATCTATTTAAAAACCCGCATTACTTTAAATTTGATGAATTTGGAATATTTGAATGTTTACATGCGATAAATTTGTAAACTGTGAATCATGGTTTTGAAATTCGATGTTTCTATGAATTATGAATTGGAAATTATGAATTTGATATGGAATATATGTGGAGAATTATTATTGAAATCATTATTAGGCACTACGTTGACTCCGGCACTAGAAAAACCTAACGAGTTAAAGCTTTTGAATAATAGTCGTGTTTGATCGATAAGTGAACGTTTTACTTTTTATATGAGTCGAGAAGTGTTTTGGGAGTAAATGGTGACTTATAAAAATATATTTTGGCAACGTTTATTATTTTTGAAAATAAATAAGCGTGTTACAGGAGACCAGTTAATAAAATCTACCTAAACTAGAAGTTATTGGGGTTCATTTTGGAAACATGGGACTCTAGGGACTAAACTGCAAAATTCGGGTATAATAACCCCTCCCTAACCCTAGCCTCATTCATAACATCACCAACACCACTCCTTCTCCTTTTTCTCTCTTGTCACCACCGGTAACCACACTCACGCCGTCACCACTGCCGACCACCAAACTCCACCGCCACCACCATTCGAACCCCCATCAACCCCTCTTCTCGATCTACTACTACACGCGCTCCAAACCCACAATATTCGCCTCGTAATTCACGAAAACTGTCACCTCGTTCTTGTTGTCGAAGCCTTGTCACGTTGTGGTCGTTCACATCGAAGGTGAGACGAGTTTTGACTCGTGTTTGAGCTAAAAACGTGACTCGTGGGTCACGAATTTAGTTCTTCTTGTGGATTCGTGAGTAAAATACAAGAAACTAGTTGGTTTTTTGATTTATGTTAGTTAAAAAGAAGTTTGGTATCCGGGTTTTTGGATTTATTGTTGGTTCGAGTTGGGTGACCGAGAGCTTGGTTTTTCTTCCTTGAACTCGTCGGTTTTAGATGGGTTTAGTAGTTGGTTTTGGTTTTTGGTTATATGGGATTGTTGATATTATGATTTGGAAGGTTAGAACCCCGTTAGATGTTGTTTGGCTCACGACCGACGACCCCGAAGGGCTCGGTTTGGTTTGGTTCGAGCTCTTATGAGCTAGCCGAGACCCTAAAGGTCTCGGGTGGGACCCACGAGCCTCATTTTGACAATTGTTGACTGGGTTTGACTTGGTAGGTCGACCCGTGGTATTGTTAGTCGAAGTGTATTTGATGGGATTGTGAAGATGTGGAATTATTGGACATTGGTTTGGCGCGACGAAATCACGTTGACTTTCTAGTCAACGAATGGTTTCGGTAAAATGCCGTGACACTTGGACTTGGACAATGAGCCGAGAGTAATGACTCGGACATGTGACCATCACGTATTACTCGATAAAATAATGATCGCGTAAATAATCACGCTCGTAATACTATTATTAATAATATAGACGTTTATATAAATATATAGACGTGAAAACGTATATATAATTATATAAGTGCGTATATTAAAATAAGACGATCACGAGTAATATTATAATAACGTAACAATATATATTATACTATAAAAGTAGTATAATAAATGTCGAGGACGTTATTATGGTTAAGTAATTATACACGTCGATAGAATAGTAACGTAGAATGATTTTAATTAATAAGATACTTTCTTTTAATGAAACAAAACGCAAAAACTAACGAGTTATACGGGATCGGGGTTACTTGAGTCTAATTGGACCATATCATTTATGTTGCGACGTTTGTGCTTGTCACAGATATGTGAAGTTACTATGTTCGTTTTCTATAACCACGTAACTTATTTAATCGACGGGTTAAATAGGATTTGTTTGGTTATATAAAAGGAGTATGATAATGGATATTGTTTCCTACGACGCCCATAGGTTGTGGAATGTGTACGAGGTTTACGAGTTACTAAATATCTCGTGAGATTTATTAAATTGACGAGTTTGAAAAGTTTGACGAAGTATTTAGGAAACTTAGTAAATTTAGAAAATATACCATATAGTATCATACGTGCTATGTGAATAGGATTTTGGGTGTAATCTTGGAATAATATGTTAGGTAAATAGATTATGGAAGGGTACCATGTCGACGGATTTGGTAGACTTCGGTAATTTATTTAACTAATATATTAGGCCAATATTGAACCTATAGAGTTTATCATCACGTCTTTTAGGCGTGACTTTCCTTTTGAGTTGTGTCAACCCAACGGATACCAAACACCAAACAAACATTTAAACAATACGAGAAATGGACTTTTGTAAAGTAAAAAGGAATACTTTTGGGGATTGGGAATATTCGATTTATAAACATCGAGACTGAAATGAGTTCATATTGTTAGGAAGTGCCGAGTCCGTAGTTGCTGTCTTTTGAGTTGAGATACGTCTTATCACTACCGATTTCTTTTGCTGATTTATGGACTTGAGGTGAGTCATAGCCTCACTTTTACCCTTGAACTTTGTTTCCAATACTTGGGGTGAGAAACGTGCAAATTATTTTATGTGGACTATTATCGCTTTTACTTATATAAAACTTGCTATGCGTATAGACTAAGATGCTTTGGTGAATCCCTAAGGTTGGCTCCCTTAGGATGATATTGTTTGGTGAATCCCTAAGGTTGGCTCCCTTAGGATGATATTGTTTGATGAATCCCTAAGGTTGGCTCCCTTAGGATGATATTGATTTGGTGAATCCCTAAAGTCGTAGCATGGCTCCTTTAGGATGATATTAAGTGAATCCCTAAGGTGGTCGCAAGGCTCCCTTAGGATGACTGTAGTGTGCACCTATAGTGTTTTGATTAGCGGAAGGTATCCGCAGGATTATTTGAGGCATAGTCTAGCTAGCAAGGGTTTTGCATATATGTCCACTTGGAAATTTGGTTAATGAGTCTAAACCTATGATCTCACCAGCGAAAGCTGACTTTTAGCACGTTTTCTCAGGTAATTAAGGAACATGATGGGATGCTTGGATTGGAGGCTTGGCATTGGAAAGATGGTTAAGGATCATATTTTCTAAACCTCTGATATGTATTGTGGACCTATCTTTACTACTTTTGGTGAATCCCTAAGGTTGGCTCCTTTAGGTTGATGTAAACTTTTTAACTTGTTTGAGAATGTTTTATTTATGTTTACCTTATCTCGTTTTTATACATCTTGGGATGAGATACCAACCTTCGTAACACCTCGAAAGCTCGTAAGTCTTCCGCTATATGAATTTTTGGGGGTGTTACAGATTGGTATCAGAGCCAAGGTTATAGAGAACTAGGTAATAAATACCTAAACTATAACCGTAAATTATAGAAAACGATCCTCGACCTATGCCCGCCAGCCCGCCAAGACGAAGCATCTCCAAAAATTTTGAGGTATTATGCGATATGATAATATTTTGAGAAATTTTATGATTTAAGTATTTTGATAAATGCTTTAGTAATGCGGTAGCCTGTAACTTTCTTTGAAATCATACGTTTGGGAATTGTGATGATATGAATGCTTTATTTTAAGAATTCGCGGTTTAGTTGTTTTGAAACACTTACACCTACCCTACACCGTTGTCACAGACTATGGCCCCTCCTACGCTAGATGCCATTGAGGATATTCTTGTTGACCCCCTCAGCACCACCCAGATTTCCATGGCTCCTGACGATCCCTACAGGATTGCCATGCATTCTGCTACTTCATCACCGACAGCAGCTACTTCTACACCACCTGCTGCATTTACCTCTCAGGGATCCTCATCTTCTCTAGGGTTCCCTGATACTTCGAGACAGCTTACCCTTCATCAGGTCTTAGCTCGGGTAGCGCCGCGCTTCGCCCATCGAGCTACGGCACGCATGTCGGTGTGTCCTTCGCCACCACCTATGCGTTTTAGTGCTCACACTCTTCTGTCAGATGCATCACCCACATCATCGCGGCGTCGCTCTAGATCACCCATACCATCACCTCTCGAGTCGTCTAGGCAGAGGCGTAGATTGATGGAGGATGATCCTCAGGAGGAGGATGATTCTCAGGAGGAGGATGACCCTCAGGAGGAGGACGATCCTCAGGAGGTTGATGAGGAGGATGACCCTCAGGAGGAGNCCATGCATTCTGCTACTTCATCACCGACAGCAGCTACTTCTACACCACCTGCTGCATCTACCTCTCAGGGACCCTCATCTTCCGTAGGGTTCCCTGTTACTTCGAGACAGCTTACTCTTCATCAGGTCTTAGCTCGGGTGGCCCCGCGCTTCGCCCATCGAGCTATGGCACGCATGTCGGTGTGGCCTTCGCCACCACCTATGCGTTTTAGTGCTCACACTCTTCTGTCAGATGCATCGCCCGCACCATCCCGTCGCCGCCCTAGATCACTTTCGCCATCGTCTCTCGAGTCACCTGGGCAGAGACGTATATTGATGGATGATGACCCTCAAGAGAGTGAGGAGGAGGATGATCCTCAGGAGAGTGAGGAGGAGGAGGATGATCCTCAGGAGGAGGACGATCCTCAAGAGGCTGATGAGGAGGATGACCCTCAGGAGGAGGAGATGCCTGATGATGATGGTGTGCCAACACAGCCAGCTCATGCCGAGGAGCCTGATTCTCCGATACATCCATTAGAGCCGGTTTCACCTGATCACTTATTCATGTTTAATTCCCCTCCTGGCAGTCCCGTAGCATCGGACGCGCCATCTGAGACATCTGTTGAGCCTGTAGAGTTAGGCGGGACTGGTAGGATTTGGGCTGGGCTTGCTGCACGGAGTGCAAGGATCACGCAACTATCAGATCAACTCGAGGAAGTGTTGAGTGCGACTATTCCTGGGTTGAGGGTAGAGTTGACCACTGTGGTGGGCAGGACCATAGCTGTCAGGGAGAGTTTAGTACAGGTACATGAGCACATGGACAGCTTACATAGAGGGTTCATCACGGCACGCGAGGCTGATCGCAAGCTGTGGGAGAGGTACTCTGTGTTAGAGAGAGAGGTTGCAGACCTCAAGAGGGATGCCGATGCGCATGGTGTGGAGATGGGATCCCTTTGGAGGGAGTTGGAGAGCCTGAGGTCAGAGATGAGGAGTTTACGCCAGCGCAGTGGCTAGAGAGTTTGATTTGGATTGCCTTGTTGCCTTCTACACCGAGGAGTGTTCGGTTAGAAAGGATGGTTGTTTAGTTTGGAGTTTCTTTATCATTCGTCTTTGAGAACGATTAGTACCTTTGTATTTGTTTTAGTTGAAACGATGTTTTGGATCACTCCTTGCATGAATGATGTTTTATTTTATATGATGACGTATGGTTTTGGATGTTATGGAAACTGAGTCTCTATTTTTGCTATATTGTTGTTTTGTGGCGTTGCGAATATCATTCCAATGTCTTACCCTCACGTATTCGATTTTGTTGAGCGTATGTCATACGATGTCAGACTCACGAACCTTGTGTGATATTTCAGATCAATGGCTATACGACGAAACCCGGTTAGAGCTACCAGGACTGGCAATGCTGCTGCTACTCCTGTTCGCCGAGGACGCCGTCCTACCCGAAATGTCGAAACCCCTACTTCTGACAACCTGGACACCACTAACCGTAACAACCGGAACCAAAATGTGGACGTTCAGGGAGATAATGATCGCACTCCGCCAAATGCACCTACTGTGGATCAAGCTATGATCAACCAACTTGTGGAGCAACGAGTTGCTGAGTTGCTAGCTGAGTCAAATCACTCCAACAACTCTGCTGGAACCTTTCCGCCTACTCAAACCAATGGGTGTAGCTACAAAGATTTCCGAATCTGTGGACCCATTGACTTTGGTGGAACTGAGGGAGTGGTTTACTTGGTCAGGTGGATAGAGAAAACTGAGGCAGTGTTCAGCGTCTGTAATTGTGCAGAGAATACGAAATTAAAGTTTGCTTCTTTACCTTTAAGGATGAAGCATTGACATGGTGGAACAATTACCGAAATTCGGTTGGGAGTGATGTGGCCTATGCCCTGACTTGGGAGCAACTTAAGTCTTTGCTGATTCAGACTTACTGCCCAAGAAATGAGGTTAAGAAGTTGGAGATTGAGTTCTGGAACCACAAAGTGAAGGGTACGGATATGATGGCTTACAATCGTCGTTACCAGGAGTTATCCTTGCTTTGCCCGGACATGGTTAAGACTGAGGCTCAAAGAATTGAGCGATACACAGATGGGTTGCCGGTAACTACAAGAAACGACGTGATTGCTGCTAGGCCCGCAAGTGTTAGTGAAGCCATCACGATCGCCCAACAATTGATGGACTCGTTGGTATTAGCAGAAGCTGGAAAGGAAAAGAGCAAGAAGAGAAAGAGAGACTATCATTCTAAGGGCAATGACAACCGAAACAAGCGAAAAGCAGTCGCTAAGGCTTATGCTCTTAAGGATGGGGAGAAGAGGACTCGAAATGAGGATGCGCCCAAGTGTGGGCGTTGCTACCAGAAACACTTCGGACGATGTGAAGTGATATGCCAGAGTTGCTCTAGGAGAGGACACGTGGCTAGGGATTGTAGGATTCGGCCCCTTGCTATGGTACAAGCTGCTCCTGAGACATGGAGTAAGGCAAATGTTGTTTGCTTTGGGTGTGGAAAGAAGGGACACTATAGGAGTGAGTGCAGAACATCGGGAAACCGAGGAGATCAAGGATCGGGGGGTAATGGTTACAATAATGGAAACTATGGGGCTAGGGGAAACCGTGGACGTCAAGACAATGAGGACCAACGTGTGGAAGCAGGAGCTGCGCAAGGAAGAGTGTATGCGCTGGGGAACGAGAAAGGAGAAGACCCGAACGTCGTTACTGGTACGTTCCTTCTCAATAATCGTTATGCTTCCATACTATTTGATATTGGTGCCGATAGAAGTTTTGTGTCCACTACGTTTGCGCCCTTGTTAGGAAAAACCCCGATGGCCTTAGGAATTAGTTACGACGTAGAATTAGCTAACGGAAACATAGAAAGGATTAAGACTATCCTCCGCGGCTGTACGTTAAATTTCTTGAATCGCCCCTTCAACATAGACCTTCTACCCGTCACGTTAGGAAGTTTCGATGTCATCATCGGCATGGATTGGTTGTCAAAGTATCGTGCTCACATACTTTGTGACGAGAAGATTGTTCGTGTACCTTACGGCAAGGAGATCTTGAATATACAAGGAGATAGAAAAGGTGCAAGTAGATCATCCCGACTAGCGGTCATATCCTGCACTAAGCTACCAAAGCTAGTGGAGAAAGGATGTTGCCTTTTCTTAGCTCAGATATCTACGAAAGGAGGAAAAGAGAAGGAGGAATGACGCATTGGAGATGTGCCTATCGTTCGTGAATTTCCAGATGTGTTTCTGGACGAATTGCCGGGAATCCCGTCGATTAGGCAAGTGGAGTTTCAGATTGAGTTGGTACCAGGTGCTGCACCTGTAGCACGGGCACCTTACCGACTTGCGCCTACTGAATTAGAAGAATTGTTGAAACAATTGTCAGAATTAGCAGAGAAAGGATTTATACGACCTAGTTCTTCGCTCTGGGGAGCTCCAGTTCTGTTCGTGATGAAGAAGGATGGATCCTTTCGTATGTGTATCGATTACCGGGAGCTGAACAAACTGACAATAAAGAATAGATACCCGTTGCCGAGGATCGACGATCTATTCGATCAACTCCAAGAATCGAGTGTGTCTTCGAAGATCGATCTGAGATCGGGGTACCATCTACTTAGAGTTCGTGAAGAGGATGTTCCAAAAATGGCTTTCAGTACCCGATACGGGCATTACGAGTTCCAGGTGATGCCATTTGGGTTGACTAACGCACCAGCGGTATTCATGGACCTCATGAATCGGGTGTGCAAGCCTTACTTGGACAAGTTTGTGATCGTGTTCATCGACGATATCCTAATTTACTCGAAGGATGAGAAGGAGCATGAGGAGCATCTAAGGCTTATCTTAGAACTGCTCAGGAAGGAGAAGTTGTAAGCCAAGTTCTCCAAATGTGAATTTTGGATTTCGACGGTACAATTTTTGGGCCATGTGATTGATAGTGAAGGAGTCCATGTAGACCCCGCAAAAATTGAGGCCATTAAGGATTGGGCGGCACCTACAACCCCTACAGAGGTACGCCAATTTTTAGGGTTAGCCGGTTACTACCGAAGATTCATTGAGGGATTTTCGAAGATAGCGAAACCGTTAACCAAATTGACTCAAAAGAACGTTAAGTACGAATGGGGAGATAAAGAGGAAGAAGCATTTCAATTGCTAAAGAAGAGGTTGTGTAGTGCCCCTATCTTAGCATTACCCGAAGGAAGTGAGGACTTCGTGGTATATTGTGACGCCTCTAATAAAGGTTTGGGAGCAGTGCTAATGCAGCGAGAGAAGGTAATAGCTTATGCTTCTCGACAACTCAAGAAGCACGAGAATAACTACACCACCCACGATTTGGAGTTAGGTGCTGTAGTTTTCGCCTTAAGGATATGGAGACACTACTTGTATGGAACCAAGTGCGTTGTGCTCACTGATCATAAAAGCCTACAACACATTTTGAATTAGAAAGAGCTTAACACGAGGCAACGACGTTGGATCGAACTACTGAGTGATTATGATTGCGAAATTCGCTATCATCCTGGGAAAGCAAATGTCGTTGCTGATGCTCTTAGTCGGAAGGAGAGGATCCCGCCGTTACGAGTTAGGTCATTGGGAATGACGATCGTATCACTGTTACCATCTCAAATATTAGAAGCTCAAACGGAAGCGCTGAAGGCCGAGAACCGACCTGCTGAGAACATATTTAGGATGGCAGAAAACGAGAAGGGATTCATTAAGCGTTCCGATGGGATATTATGTTTTGGAGACCGACTATGGGTACCGTTGTATGGAGGAATTCGTGAATTGATTATGCATGAGTCGCATAAGTCAAAGTACTCTATACACACTGGATCCGACAAGATGTACCAGGATCTGAAGATATTGTATTGGTGGCCAAACATGAAGGCAGATATAGCTTCATATGTTAGTAAGTGCTTGACCTGTTCTAGAGTCAAGGCTGAACACCAGAAACCGTCAGGATTACTAACCCAATCCGAACTTCCAGTTTGGAAATTGGAGCGAATCACGATGGACTTCATTACCAAATTACCGAAGACGGCTAGCGGTTGTGACGCTATCTGGGTAATTGTGGATCGTTTAACTAAGTCCGCTCACTTCCTGGCGATTAGCGAAGACGATAGTGTCGACAAACTTGCAAGGTTGTATGTGAAGGAAATTATCTCACGTCACGGTGTGCCAGTGTCGATTATTTCCGATCGCGATAGCCGTTTCACGTCAGCGTTGTGGCGATCACTACAAAACGCTTTGGGGACTAAACTGGATATGAGTACGGCGTACCATCCCCAAACCGACGGTCAAAGCAAGAGAACTATTCAGACTTTAGAGGATATGCTTTGCGCGTGCATAATAGACTTCGGTAGAGGCTGGGAGAAATACCTACCCCTCGCGAAATTCTCCTATAACAATAGTTATCACACAAGTCTTAAGGCTGCACCGTTCGAGGCATTATATGGTCGTAAATGCCGTTCGCCTGTTGGTTGGGCTGAAGTTGGAGATAGCCAACTCACCGGCCCCGAGCTTATACTGGAGACTACCGAAAAAGTGGCACGAATTCGTGAACGTCTACAAGCAGCTAGAGATAGGCAGAAAAGCTATCCCGACCAGAGACGTAAACCCTTAGAATTCCAAGTTGGAGACAGAGTGATGCTGAAGGTCTCACCTTGGAAAGGAGTGATACGTTTTGGGAAACGTGGGAAACTCAACCCCCGCTACATTGGACCATTTCTCATTCTAGAAAGAATTGGGCCCGTAGCGAATCGGCTGGAGTTACTAAAAGAGTTGAGTAAAGTACACGACGTATTTCATGTGAGTAATTTGAAGAAATGCCTTTCTGATGAAACCCCGGTGATACCGGTGAAAGATATTCGTGTGGAAGAAAATTTGAACTTTGTGGAGGAACCGATTGAGATCTTGGAGCGAGAGATCAAACGACTTAAGCATAGTCGTATTCCGCTCATCAAAGTTCGTTGGAATTCTCGTCATGGACCAGAATTTACGTGGGAACGAGAGGATGAGTTTCGAAAGAAGTACCCGAAGCTATTCACTTCGTAGACGGATTGTTCCGAGGGAAACCCGGGACGGGTTTCTTCTGAGTTGGGGAGGATGTGACAACTGGCAAATTAGGGATCTATTTAAAAACCCGCATTACTTTAAATTTGATGAATTTGGAATATTTGAAAGTTTACTTGCGATAAATTTGTAAACTGTGAATCATGGTTTTGAAATTCGATGTTTCTATGAATTATGAATTGGTAATTATGAATTTGATATGGAATATATCTGGAGAATTATTTTTGAAATCATTATTAGGCACTACGTTGACTCCGGCACTAGAAAAACCTAACGAGTTAAAGCTTTTGAATAATAGTCGTGTTTGAACGATAAGTGAACGTTTTACTTTTTATATGAGTCGAGAAGTGTTTTGGGAGTAAATGGTGACTTATAAAAATATATTTTGGCAACGTTTATTATTTTTGAAAATAAATAAGCATGTTACGGGAGACCGGTTAATAAAATCTACCTGAACTAGAAGTTATTGGGGTTCATTTTGGAAACATGGGACTCTAGGGACTAAATTGCAAAATTCGGGTATAATAACCCATCCCTAACCCTAGCCTCATTCATAACATCACCAACACCACTCCTTCTCCTTTTTATCTCTTGTCGCCGCCGGTAACCACACTCACGCCGTCGCCACCGCCGACCACCAAACTCCACCGCCACCACCATTCGAACCCTCATCAACCCCTCTTCTCGATCTACTACTACACGCGCCCCAAACCCACCATATTCGCCTCGTAATTCGCGAAAACCGTCACCTCGTTCTTGTTGTCGAAGCCTTGTCACGTTGTGGTCGTTCACATCGAAGGTGAGACGAGTTTTGACTCGTGTTTGAGCTAAAAGCGTGACTCGTGGGTCACGAATTTAGTTCTTCTTGTGGATTCGTGAGTAAAACACAAGAAACTAGTTGGGTTTTGATTTATTTTAGTTAAAAAGAAGTTTGGTATCCGGGTTTTTGGATTTGTTGTTGGTTCGAGTTGGGTGACCGAGAGCTAAAGCTCTTGGCTTGGTTTTTCTTCCTTGAACTCGTCGGTTTTAGATGGGTTTAGTAGTTGGTTTTGGTTTTTGGTTATATGGGAATGTTGATATTATGATTTGGAGGGTTAGAACCCCGTTAGATGTTGTTTGGCTCACGACCGACGACCCCGAAGGGCTCGGATTGGTTTGGTTCGAGCTCTTATGAGCTAGCCGAGACCCTAAAGGTCTCGGGTGGGACCCACGAGCCTCATTTTGACAATTTTTGACCGGGTTTGACTTGGTAGGTCGACCCGTGGTATTGTTAGTCGAAGTGTATTTGATGGGATTGTGAAGATGTGGAATTATTGGACATTGGTTTGGCGCGACGAAATCACGTTGACTTTCTAGTCAACGAATGGTTTCAGCAAAACGCCGTGACACTTGGACTTAGACAATGAGCCGAGAGTAATGACTCGGACATGTGACCATCACGTATGACTCGATAAAATAATGATCGCGTAAATAATCACGCTCGTAATACGATTATTAATAATATAGACGTTTATATAAATATATAGACGTGAAAACGTATATATAATTATATAAGTGCGTATATTAAAATAAGACGATCACGAGTAATATTATAATAACTTAACAATATATATTATACTATAAGAGTAGTATAATAAATGTCGAGGACGTTATTATGGTTAAGTAATTATACACGTCGATAGAATAGTAACGTAGAATGATTTTAATTAATAAGATACTTTCTTTTAATGAAACAAAACGGAAAAACTAACGAGTTATACGAGATCGGGGTTACTTGAGTCTAAGTGGACCATATCATTTATGTTGCGACGTTTGTGCTTGTCACGGATATGTGAAGTTACTATGTTCGTTTTCTATAACCACGTAACTTATTTAATCGACGGGTTAAATAGGATTTGTTTGGTTATATAAAAGGAGTATAATAATGGATATTGTATCCTACGACGCCCATAGGTTGTGGTATGTGTACGAGGTTTACGAGTTACTAAATATCTCGTGAGATTTATTAAATTGACGAATTTGGTAAGTTTGACGAAGTATTTAGGAAACTTAGTAAATTTAGAAAATATACCATATAGAATCATACGTACTATGTGAATAGGATTTTGGGTGTAATCTTGGAATAATATGTTAGGTAAATAGATTATGGAAGGGTACCATGTCGACGGATTTGGTAGACTTCGGTAATTTATTTAAATAATATATTAGGCCAACATTGAACCTATAGAGTTTATCATCACGTCTTTTAGGCGTGACTTTCCTTTTGAGTTGTGTCAACCCAACAGATACCAAACACCAAACTAACATGTAAACGATACGAGAAATGGATTTTTGGAAAGTAAAAATGAATACTCTTGGGATTGGGAATATTCGATTTTTTTTGATATCGAACCTGAAATGAGTTTGTATTGTTAGGAAGTGCCGAGTCCGTAGTTGCTGTCTTTTGGTTGAGAAACGTCTTATCACTACCGATTTCTTTTGCTGATTTCTGGACTTGAGGTGAGTCATAGCCCCACTTTTACTCTTGAACTTTGTTTTCAATATTTGGGGTGAGAAACGTGCAAATTGTTTTACGTGGACTACTATCGCTTTTACTTATATAAAACTTGCTATGCGTATAGACTAAGATGCTTTGGTGAATCCCTAAGGTTGGCTCCCTTAGGATGATATTATTTTGGTGCATCCCTAAAGTCGTAGCATGGCTCCTTTAGGATGATATTAAGTAAATCCCTAAGGTGGTCGCAAGGCTCCCTTAGGATGACTGTAGTGTGCACCTATAGTGTTTTGTTTAGCGGAAGGTATCCGCAGGATTATTTGAGGCATAGTCTAGCTAGCAAGAGTTTTGCGTATATGTCCACTTGGAAATTTGGTTAATGAGTCTAAACCTATGATCTCACCAGCGAAAGCTGACTTTTAGCACGTTTTCTCAGGTAATTAAGATTGATGGAAGATGCATGCATGGAAGGCTTGGTACGGCAATCTGGTTTAAGGATCTACTTTCTAATGACTCTGATATGTATTTGGGGACCTACTTTTGTTTCTTTTGGGCCTTACTTTGGTAAACTTGGGATGAATGTAAACTTTAAAACCCCGTTTGGATGTGTTTTTATTTATGTTTACTTTATCTCGTTCTATTATGACTTGTGTTGGATACCAATCCCCGTAGCACCCCGAAAGCTTGAATAGTCTTCCGCTATACAAAATTTTGGGGGTGTTACAGATTGGTATCAGAGCCAAGGTTATAGAGAACTAGGTAATAAACACCTAAACTATAACCAAAATTTTTATAGAAAACGATCATCGACCAATGCCCGCCAGCCCGCCAAGCCGAAGCATCTTCGATTTATTGAGGTATTATGAGATTTTGAGATAAGTTGAGAATCTGGAGTATATTAATTATGGGATATGATGGCATTTGAGGAATTATATGGCTTAATTGTTTTATAAATGTTTAGTAATGCGGTACTTGAAATCTTTCTTGAAACTATATGATTGGGATTCTATAATAATTTTGATGCGATATTTTGAGTTCGCGGTTTAGTTGTTTTGAAACACTTACACCTACCCTACGCCGTTGTCACAGACTATGGCCCCTCCTATGCTTGATGTTACTGAAGATATCCTTGTTGATCCCTTCAGCACAGCACGGATTACCATGGCTCCTGATGATCCATACAGGATTGCCATGCATTCAGCTACTTCATCACCGACAGCAGCTACTTCTACACCACCTGCTGTATCTTCTTCTCAGGGACCCCCATCTTCTCTAGGGCTCCCTGGTACTTTGAGACAGCTTACTCTTCATCAGGCTTTAGCTCGAGTAGCTCCACGTTTCGCCCACCGAGCTACGGCACGCATGTTTGTATGTCCTCCGCCACCACCCATGCATTTTTATGTTCACACTCTTCTGTCAGATGCACCATCTACATCATCGCGTCGTCGCCCTATGTAACACCCCCAAAATTCGTACAGCGGAAGACTTACAAGCTTTCAGGGTGCTACGGGAAATTGGTATCATCACAAGAATAGACAACAAGATAACATAGATGCAAATGTAAACAAGGTCAACGTAAAGTTAAAGTTTACATTCATCCAAAAATCTTTTAAAAAGGAAAGCCCATAGTTAATAAAAGTAGATAGGTCCAAATAAAATAACATCAGAGTTCCATCGATATCTCAACCCAAGTAGCTCTCTCCCATAACTTTCTATCTGCATCCCTCGCAGTAAGGAAACCTCTCTGTAGGCTATTCCTGACTTTTAGCACGTTTTCTCAGGTAATTAAGGAACATGATGGGATGCTTGGATTGGAGGCTTGGCATTGGCAAGATGGTTAAGGAGCATATTTTCTAAAACTCTGATATGTATTGTGGACCTATCTTTACTACTTTTGGGCCTTATCTTGGATGATTTGGGGATGATGTAAACTTTTTAACTTGTTTGAGAATGTTTTATTTATGTTTACCTTATCTCGTTCTTATACATCTTGGGTTGAGATACCAACCTTCGTAACACCTCGAAAGCTCGTAAGTCTTCCGCTGTATGAATTTTTGGGGGTGTTACAATTTATTATTTCAACAATGAAAAAATATATTCTGATAACATATTTAAAGAGGCTATATAATGATCAAATTTAGTTGCAAATTTACTTAATTTGGAATTGTATAATATGAAAAAGAACACTGCAATATAAAACTTAAAATACTATGATATAATAAAATGAATCAGTTAATTAAAAATGTAATACATTGATATTTAAGGAAATATTAAACATAATCAGAGAAAATACTTATTAATCTAACAATTGAACTTATGTATTTTCTCTTGATCATATGCCAAATGCATATTATCGTAGTCAAATGTTTCCAGTTCTTCTTCGTCGGAAACATCTTCTGCTTTCTCAAGCTCCAATTTTCTTTCCACCTTCTTTGGGCTGCTTTAAGCGCGTTTGGTTTAGCCTTCTTTGTTGGTTTCTTATTGCGTTTTTCAAAATCGTCCCATTTCTTCTTCCTTATCTGTTCAAGTTTTTTCAAATACCACACGGCAGGATGTTCTTTTGAACTGCTTGCACCGTCTTCTCCAGTTCTCTTCATTATTGTTTGACGATGAATTTTGAATTACAATATAAGATTTGTACGTGATTTGTGAAATGGTGTAAAACCCTAACAACTTTATAAGGGAAAAATTATGGTTAGTAAACATGAGAATTAATTACAGAATTTAGAATGTTAAACTTTTAATGTTAAAAATTAAACATGTACACGTTTTAATTAATGTGTGATAATCATTTCCAAGGATTAGTTAAATATTCTTGCTACTTAATCGATTTATTGTTGCTGTATTTTATCAATTTTTAATATGATATGTTATATTAATGGATATTATAAAATATATATACATATATTTTAAAAATTATGAAATTAAAATTATAATCAAATTATAAAATTCTAATTTTTAAAGAAAATTAATGATACTGTATTATTTCAATATTTAATATGTTATGTTATATTAATGGATATTATCATTAGAATTTTTTTTCCGCATTCTAATTTTAAAATTATCATCAAATTGTAAAAATCTAATTTTTAAACAAAATTAATGATAAATAATATCCTTTATGTATACTTTTATGCAAGTTAAAAGTATTTATATTCATTAATGATTATTGTGGTTTCCAAGGAAATAAAGTGTCTCTTGGTTTTGGTGTTGAAAATGTTTTAAGGCATCTATTTAACAATATTATAACATTAACACAATATCATAAACCTACCAAATAACCAGCAATCATAATTTTCTGCAACAAATCATGTCTTCCATGAACAAAAGATCAAGAAGTGAAGCGGGTTTAAGTGATGTCAATGGCGACAGTATTAAGTATAATATGATTCATTAGAGTAACTTGTTCAATAATAATTTCTATGTAATCTTAACATGTTAACTAACAGTTTCTGTATATACTTTTCAGGAAACAATGTATCAAAGAAGAAGAAACAAATTTAAAACAAAAAACAACGGAAGGTATGTGAGTTTATTTTATAAGTTTTTTTCTTTGTGAAACAACATTTATGTTTTATTTTGTTTAAAATGAAGAAACAATTGATAAGGAGAACAATTCTGATACAGAAGAACATGCATGGGCTCCTGACAGTTGGTACTATCAAATCGAGTCGGATCTCGATAAGAGACTTGAAGCTGAAGAAATAGAAGAAGCAGAAAAAAAACGGAAGAAACTGCTTCGTAAAGACCATGCTAAACAAATGGCTTCAATGCCAAATTAAACTTGTTTGAGGACCGTTCATCGGACTTAGAAAATGAATTAGAGAAAGAAGACATAGAATATTTTGATTATGATAATTGTCACTTAGGATTTTCTGAGGATGATTTTGATAAAGACATTTAATGTTCTTATTATTTTATGTAAATATTAAATTTATGCATCGTTTATATAAGTTGAATGTTTTTATTCTTGTGGGTTGAATCGGTAAACTAATTCATACAAATACTAATTATTAAAGTTAAACAACATATTTAAATATCAACAATCACTGATAATAAATCTGATAACATTGTCAATAATAAACTAAATGTAACATTGTATTTCGATCTTTTATTTAACATGTATGAATAAATTTTATAAGATTATTCGTAAATTTTTTACAGATAGGTAACAAAATGGATAATGATAAGTATGCAAATAGAATGATAATTATTCAAAACCATAAACAGTTTATTTATGGAAATCGAAAGTGCATGATAATAACTTAATAGGAATATCCATAAACTTTAAAAATTGTTTATAAACATAATTAATAAAAATAGAATGATAAGTGTAAGTGTTTATAAAATTATAGTTAGAAAATATAATATTTCAAAGCATAAAACATTACTTAAATAAATAAACATTGTGAACACTTTAGATGAAAAATAATGAGATAATATATTGTATATATATTGCTTGCTGTAATCTAAGTTTAGAATAAATCTCAATAAAGATAACCACAATTTTTAAAAATTTGTATAATATATTTTTTATATTTGGTAAAATTGCGTATAATATATCTTTTATATTTCATAACATGTTTACTATCAAAATAAATATTAACATTTAAATAACAATGGAAGTGATAAGGTTCATTCTCCAATTTAAATCATTATTTGTGTACACATTTACCTTTAGTGTCTTGGAAATTGTAATGTTTAGATTGTAGGATGTCAATCATTTTCCTAAGTAAATGTTATTGTTTGTTACACAATTTCTTGTATTAGTTCAAGACAAATATTGCTTTTGCATTTTTATTTCTTTTTTAGTTTTTTTAATACACATTATAGATCTATTTAAAATTGAATTTATACTTATCAATTTTTAAGATTTGTATAAAATAAAATAGAATATATAATATCTTAAAAAACATAACAAAAGTCACAAGTTTACATTTGCAGTGTACAATATTTAATTTGAAATCCGATTTGTTTCCAGCTTCATATTTACTATAAATATGTTTAAGATAACCATAAACATATTGAATATCAATTTTGCAAGATGGATATGCAAATGACACTATTTTGATAAATAAGTTAATAATGTTTTTGAAAAGTACAATACATGTTAAAAATTATATAAAACTTTACATGAAACATAATAAGATATATCATAATTTAAGAGTAAAACTAAATTAGGTGTTTTCTATTGGTAATATGTTTCATGAAGGTTTATCTTTGTAACATAAATGAAGTGGTTGTGATTTTCATTAAGAATCTTATTGATCACCTAAAAATTATGTGAGTTAATTATATATCGTATTTAGATAAGATTTGATTTTTTTTTAAAAAAAAAGTTAACTACAATATTTAAAGTTGATTTGTTTCCAACATCCAATTTAGTATAAACATGTTTAAGTACACGTATTAACTATCATATATTATTTTTGTAATGTGGAAACTGCTAAAAAGATCAGATTATATTTTCTAAAGTAAAGAATCTAAACGTTTTTCATAACTAATCCATATCAAGAATGTGTCCCAAAACGTAAATTCACAGTTTAAACATGTGTATAGAACAATGTAGAATAAATACATGTATTCATATATACATTAATTGAATATAAATGTTCTTATTTAAAATCATGTTCTTATTTCAACTATGTCATATTAATTCTTTGTTATAATTCGCCATTAAGATTTAAAAGGCAGATTATAAGTTTAAACATTTAAAATCAAAACGTTTTTTGTCACTAATACACATCGAACAATTGTTGTGTTAGGAATACGATTTTTGTATAAGAAAGATTCGGTCACCCATAAGAAAGATTCGGTCACCCCCGACATGATTAAGCATTGTTTAGCTCGTAGTTGTTATATTAGTTAGTTAAAAGTAGTTTAGATGTAGATTAGTTCGCGGAAGAAGGACGGGTCTTTACCCACTGTATACCTGATCCGCAGCCCAAGTGGCACGCCCTAAGTGGCAAACACTCTTGTATATAAACCCCTCTCCATCCTTGGAGAGGGTAAGCCATCTCATAATTATATTTTCTTTTTTTTGGTTTTCTCTCTAAGGCTTCACTTCTTTCTCTCTCTAAAATTTCTTTCTTTCTTTCTTACCTTCAACGAGCCAAACCACAAGTATATTTGGGTTTGTGATGTTATCTAGTATTCTACAATTGGTATCAAGAGCCATGGTTACATCCTAGGGATCTTAGAACTTGTGGTTTATGGTTTTTTTTGGTTTCTACTAGTTTAGGGTGGTTTTTAATCATGTTGGTGCTTGTTCGTGGTGTTTCTTGTGATCTTTCTTGTACTTCTAGGATTAGAAAGGTTAGATTCATCTAGTTTATCAGTTGTTTGGATCATATCTAGCATTTGTGATTTGTACGAATGGGTTTTGGAAGCTTTTCTTGCCAGCGGTTTGCGCCACGTTAAAGTGTTCTTCATAGCGGTTAGCTTGGGTATTCAGCGGTTAGTAGTAGCGGTTAAGTACAAGTAGTGGAGCGAGCATTACGCTGCACTATGTACTATTTCAGCGGTTAACTACCAGCGGTTTACTTTTTAGCGGTTAGTTTGGGTGTTTAGCGGTTAAGTACAAGTAGTGGAGCGAGGATTACGCTGTACTTTGTACTGTGTTAGCGGTTTCATTCCAGCGGTTAACTATTCAGTGGTTAAGTCAATAGTGGTTACTTTGCTAGCGGTTACTCTGACCAGCGGTTACTATAAGTCAGCGGTTTGTTTATCAGCGGTTAAGTATCAGCCGTTACTGTAACAGCGGTTACTTTGTTCAGCGGTTTGTGCATTTTAGCGGTTTCCTAGTTGACTTTAGTAAAATCCCGGGAAAGAATCTTTTCTCGGTTTAAGTCACGTGTGTTTTAAAATCCTGACTAAAAACTATTTCATCATGACTACTGTAACATCTATTGATGATATTCAAGCTGCTGGGTCTAACACTCAGCCCCCCACGCTAGACAGAACCGATTATGAGTCTTGGTCACAAAGAATCCGTTTGTATTGTCAAGGGAAAGAAAATGGGGAGAACATTCTGAAATTAATTGATGAAGGTCCGTTTCAAATGGGCACTACTCGAGATGTTATCACCACTAATGAAGATGGCTCAGTCACCTTTGGAATTGATAGACCACGTACTTACAATGATCTAAATGAAACGGAAAGGAAACGTTATGATGCTGACATTAAGGCTTCAAACATTGTAGTACAAGGGCTTCCTAAGGACATCTACAAGCTGATTAACTTCAACACTGAGGCCAAGGCAGTTTGGGACAATGTCAAAACATTGCTTGCTGGGTCAGAACAAACAAAGGAAGATCGTGAGTCTCAATTGTACGATGAATTCGAGCACTTTAAGATGAACCCAAGTGAAAGCATCAATGATTACTATGTCAAATTTCACAAGCTCGTGAATGACATGAGAATGATCAGAATGACAATGCCCAACATCCAACTCAACTCAATGTTTGTCAACAACATGTCTCCAGAATGGGATCGGTTTGTCACGGCTGTGAAGCTTAACAAAGGACTAAGAAGCACCAACTATGAACAGCTTTATGCCTATCTCCAACAACATGAGAAACATGCTTTGTATGATCGTCAGCTAAGAGTGAAATTTCACCCATCACATGACTCTCTTGCTCTAATCTCCAGTGCTCATGGACTTCAACAATTCACAACTGACTTCGTCAATCACCCAACCACAACTCAAGCAACGCAGAATCAGTCTTCTCTTGGTCAAACGCCTATGCAATCAGCCAATGTTATGACTAATCCACAAGCATCTGGGAATGCTTANTTGCTCTAATCTCCAGTGCTCATGGACTTCAACAATTCACAACTGACTTCGTCAATCACCCAACCACAACTCAAGCAACGCAGAATCAGTCTTCTCTTGGTCAAACGCCTATGCAATCAGCCAATGTTATGACTAATCCACAAGCATCTGGGAATGCTTATATGGACAAGAGAATTGACAACCTTTCCAACCAAGTCTCAATGTTGGTTCAACACATCAGAAGCACTCTTCCTCAAACCAACAATCAACTCAGAACCTCATCTAATCCACCTAATCTTGCTGTTGTGGAAGATGGGCGTATTTTGGTTCAAGGTAGACAAAATGTCCAAGGAAATGTTCAGAACAGAATGGGAAATGGTAATCAAGGACTAGGAAAGCAAATCAAGTGCTACAACTGTGGTGGGCTAGGTCATATTGCTAGAAATTGCACTGAACCAAAGCGTCCTCAGAACTCCGACTACTTCAAAGACAAAATGCTATTGATGAAAGCTCAAGAAAATGTAGTTAAATTGGATGAGGAACAGCTGCTCTTTCTTGCTGGTGATGAAGGAAACACTTTTGATGCTGATGTGGATGATCAACTTGTCCAGGATCTTGCTTTGAATGACCCAAACATCTTCCAAGATGAAGATTGTGATGCATTTGATTCTGATGTTGATGATGAACCCACTACTCTGACCATCTTTATGGCTAAGCTTACATCTGCAGTCACATCGGCAAATCAATCAGGACCTTCAAAATCTTACATCATTTCAGAGGTACTCAAAATATATGACACATATGAAACAAGTGTCATTCCAACGATACTTGATGAAGTGCATCAAACTAGTATTGTCACTTCAGATGATGTTGGTTTGAAAAATACTAATATTTCCTCAAAACAACAACATATGGATAACAATAATGAGTTTGATGGACCGAGTAGAGCATCTAAGGACACACTTGTTGACGATGTGGTGCACCATCAAA
Organism: Artemisia annua; assembly: GCA_014162995.1. Classification (NCBI taxonomy): domain Eukaryota; kingdom Viridiplantae; phylum Streptophyta; class Magnoliopsida; order Asterales; family Asteraceae; genus Artemisia; species Artemisia annua. The sequence continues at coordinate 186,380 of LBNU01012406.1, forward strand.
AGAATCATAACGAAGTAATACACACCGACACTTTTGATTCAAATTCTACTAATATGGGTAATGGCAATGTTGTCCTATATGAGCAATACTTGAAACAAAGTGTCGAGACTGCTTTACCTAGTGATGACTCTTCCGTTAATATTGATACTTGTGAATATGATGAATATACTGCTGTTATTCCTGATGATACCTTAACCACTAGGATTATTATTCTCAAAGATCAGGTGAATATGTATCAACAACGTGCAAAATTTGAGTTAACTAAACGTGAACAGAAAATGGATTGGCAAATGTGTGCATATATTAACGAAAGGAATTTAAAGGAAGAAAAGTTAAGAGTAGAATTAAAATTTTTGCAAAATCAAATCGATCAAACTGTTAAAAAAAACAGGAGATCCAAAATAGTGTAAACACACTAAAATTAGATTTTCAAAGAAAGGAAGCTACACTCCTAAACGATTTTTCTAATTTAAAGGCCTTAAAGAATAAACTTGAAAACAAATTGTACACAAAAGGCCAAACCATTCAAACTGCTCAAATGATACAAAAGCACATTAAACTTCGTGATAAGCATAGTGATAAGGATACAGGAATGCCTAAAACTAATTATCCTAGGAGCGTTAGTGCCTCGCAACCTGCCTTATATGACTTCAATGTGATGCTTAAACCTAATCATGATCCCCCTGATGTGCGTGATACTGTAGAGATTGATGCATGTGAAACTGAAAATAGGAAAAGACTTGAGGATAGAATGAAGGATACTATGTGCATAGAGAATAATGTTAATGTCAAGCCCCATAACTACTATGAGCAGAACCTTTTAACGGTCTTTGCACCCCAGACTAGGTTAACTCCTGAACAAATTTTCTGGGCCTTAGATGTTGAAAAAATGAAAGCTGAACTTCTTTTGGCCACCCCTCCCCTTAAGTTTGCTAAACCAACGGTGTATCCTCCCAATACACCCATGAACCTAGTTCAGATTGCGCTTCCTACTAAATGTAAAACTCTTATTAGCATGTATGTTCTGTATCAAATGTTTGCGGGATTACTCCAACGGGAATTACCAAAGGAGAAAGGGGTTTTGAAGTTACAAAAGAATGTTATCTCACAGNAAAACTAATTATCTTAGGAGCGTTAGTGCCTCGCAACCTGCCTTATATGACTTCAATGTGATGCTTAAACCTAATCATGATCCCCCTGATGTGCGTGATACTGAAGAGATTGATGCATGTGAAACTGAAAATAGGAAAAGACTTGAGGATAGAATGAAGGATCCTATGTGCATAGAGAATAATGTTAATGTCAAGCCCCATAACTACTATGAGCAGAACCTTTTAACGGTCTTTGCACCCCAGACTAGGTTAACTCCTGAACAAATTTTTTGGGCCTTAGATGTTGAAAAAATGAAAGTTGAACTTCTTTTGGCTACCCCTCCTCTTAAGTTTGCTAAACCAACGGTGTATCCTCCCAATACACCTATGAACCTAGTTCAGATTGCGCTTCCTACTAAATATAAAACTCTTATTAGCATGTATGTTCTGTATCAAATGTTTGCGGATTTTGACAAAACATGTAAAAAGAGAATTATTCCAACGGGAATTACCGAAGGAGAAAGGGGTTTTGATGTTACAAAAGAATGTTATCTCACAGAAGTCATTCCATTTTTTAAACAAATCAAAGAACATTTTGAATACATGGAATCGACTCTTAAATCTGAGGTTAATGAAATGAAAGAGGTGTTTAAAAATCAGGAAATGGAAGGAAAACAAACTGTAATAGATCTTCAACATAGTGAAATTGCGAGGAAGAATGTTCTCATCATTGATGATAATTTGATTACTATGTGCATTGCTCAAGATGTGTTTTATACTACTACTGATTCTTCGTTAACTGTTTCCAATTTCATGAAATGTCTGTTACATTGCAAGTTTTCCAGAATCGTGTTGTTGAGCTTGAGGGGGAGAATTTAAAACTGCGCCAAAAAATTCAAAAAGATGATCATGATAACATGGTCAAGCATTTTTCAAAACTAGAGGTTGATAATCTTAACTTGCAATTAAGATACCAACACCTAGAAGAGAGAATTAAAAACTCAAATGCTAAGACATCTTCGGATGCTCCTGAATTTGATGCATATTTTGAATTAGCCAAACGGGATGAAAGAATTCAAGCTCACACTAACACGATTCGAAAACTGAAGCTTCAAATTGCTCTTTTAAAGTCTGAGAAATGTGATGTGATTGTGAATGATTGTGTCATGAATGATAATAGATGTGATATGACTGATACCCAGAAACCTCCATGTTTATATTCTCAAAGTCTTCAACTCCAAAACATCATTAACAATTTAAAACATGAAAATGAGTGTTTTCAAGCTGAAAACTCAAAAATCAAACATCACTTCAAAGAGTTACATGAATCTTTCAAGATCTCACGTGTTAAATCAAATGAAAAAGTGACTTCTTTGTTAAATGAAATTGAGAATCTAAAGACTAAGGTAAAAGGGAAAATGTCAGTCAATTCTTGTGATTGCAAACTCTCCAATGTTACTAAAAGGACTGTTGCTGATGCCATTAATATTCCTCTTCCCCTTAGGAATAATGCTTTTGTTCATAGTGAGTACCTTAGGTATCTTAAGGATTGCCTAGATATTCTTTGCGAAACCATTGAAGAAAGTTAGAATGGTGAGACCTATGGACATTGGCATTCGTGATGTGTATTATCTCACTAACAGATCATATGAGCTCTTAGATTATGCTATAGGCACATGTCCTAAAGCGGTTTGCATGCGTGATAAGAATGATAATTCTCCCTCTAAGGTTAAGAACAAGCATGTCACATTTAAACAGCCCATAACTTCAACAGAACATATCACATATTACACCAGAAATCCTCAGCAGCTTCTTGTTCTAATGTTCCCATCATTAATTCTACAGGAGTAAAAGTTGACACTAATGCTAGCAAGTCAAAGCCTAGTTGCAATTCAAGGAATGATAGGACTTCGCCAGCTATAAGTGCTCAAGGAAAGAAAGTAGAAGACCACCTTAGGAACAATAAGACTGATCTGAATGTTGTGAATCGTGTTGATTCTAGTATTTGCTCTAGGCGTACTGAAATTAATTAGAATTCTAAAACCATTTGTGAGATCTGTAATAACTCTTTAATTTCTGGTAATCATGATGTGTGTGTTAAGACATGTTTGAATGCTTCTATAGTATCCCCTGGTTGTCGTGTTGTTTATTATAAACGTGAAAAACTTGTTTGGAAAGCCACAGGAAGGATGTTTACTAACGTTGGTTATAATTGGAGACCCACTAGAAGGATAGTACCTATAAGAAATAAACGTCCCTTTACTAAGTAGTTTCATCCTAGAGCCTACAAAAATAGGGGTTGGAAGGAGACTGGTAGAACTTTTCCTATAAGTACCCAATGCGCTAATCATAAGTCTAGTCCCCGTGCTCACCATGTTATGTCTAAAGATGCTAGTAATATTTCCTCCTCTGTCGCTATTAACAATGTCTGTGCCAACCAATCGGACCCCACTTTTGGTTGGGGATCCAAGTTTTTCCGTTATCCATATATGTCTGGTTCCAAGTGCAGGTTGTACAAATCGCCCTGTGGTACTTGGACTCAGGGTGCTCAAAACATATGACGGGGGATCGCTCGCGGCACAGAAATTTCGTGAAATTTTATTTTGGGACAGTTAGATTCGGGAACGATCATTTTGGTGCTATAACGGGTTATGGAGATTATGTGGTTGGCAACAGCGTAATTTCAAGATTTTATTATGTAGAAGGGCTTGGGCACAATTTATTTTCCGTTGGTCAATTTTGTGATTCAGATTTAGAAGTTGCCTTCAGAAAATACTCTTGTTTTGTTAGAAGATTGGATGGTGTGGATCTTCTGAAAGGCAAACGTGGCACAAACCTCTACACTATATCCATTGAAGATATGATGCAAGCATCTCCATTCTGTCTACTATCTAAAGCCTCTAAGAACAAATCATGGTTGTTCGAGGCATGCCCAGGCTGAAGTATGAAAAAGATCATCTGTGCTCCGCATGTCAACTTGGTAAAAGCAAGAAGCATACTCACAAACCCAAAACTATCAACACCATAATGGAAGTTCTTCATACCCTTCACATGGACCTTTGTGGTCCCATGAGAGTGCAAAGCATATTTGGAAAGAGATATGTGTTAGTGATCGTCGATGACTACTCTCGTTTCACATGGGTTAAATTCCTCAGATCCAAGGATGAAACACCTGAAATCATCATCAAATTAATCAAGCAGCTGCAAGTTGGACTCTATAAAACTGTTAGATTCGTACACACAGATAATGGAACAGAGTTTGTCAATCAGCAACTCACCCAGTTCTATGAAGATCAAGGAATTAATCATCAAAGGAGTATTCCACGAACACCTAAGCAGAATGGAGTCGTAGAAAGACGAAATCGTACACTTGTAGAGGCAGCACGAACTATGTTGATCTTCTCCAAGGCTCCTATGTACCTATGGGGAGAAGCAATTGCAACTGCTTGTTACACTCAGAATAGATCACTGATACATTCCCTCCACTGTAAAACACCTTATGAGCTAGTACATGGAAGAAAACCCGATCTCTCATTCCTTCGTGTGTTTGGTGCATTATGCTACCCAACCAACGATGGCGAAGATTTGGGAAAGCTCAGAGCAAAAGCAGATATTGGAATTTTTGTTGGCTATGCACCTAACAAGAAGGGTTACAGAATCTACAACAAAAGAACCCGACAAATCATGGAAACTATCCATGTCACGTTTGATGAGCTGACTGAGCAAACGGCTCCTGAATACTCCAGTTCAGGACCCGCATCTAATCTTTGGACTCCTGGACCAATCAGTTCAGGACTTTTACAACCCTCAACCATAGATGCTCCTTCTGCACCACCCTCTAGTGAGGATCTGAAGAAGTTGTTTGATCCAATGTATGATGAGTATTTTGAACCTCCACAGAGAGTCGAACCAGAACTACAAGTCATAGGTCCAGATGCTGCTGCTAATGATGAACCTCAACCTACAAATGAGCATTCCACCTCCATCTCTCTTAATCAGAATGCTCCATCATCTAATCATACCAATCCCACTGATCAACATTCTTGAATTCCTCAAGAAGAAGCATCCGATAACACATTTGAAGTGAATCCTTTTACTCAACCACCTGATGAACCATTTGTCAACATCTTTGCTTCTGAACCATCTACGTTGGCAACCTCCTCAGAAGATTCCAACACCGCTACTTCAATTCCTAGTCATCAACTTCATGAGCATATCAGGAAATGGACAAACAATCACCCTATTAACAACATCATTGGTCACCCATCTAGGCCGGTATCTACACGACGACAACTTGCCACAGATGCTTTATGGTGTTTCGTTGTCAACGTGCTATCAAAAACCGAACCAAAGGATTACAAAGATGCTTTAACTAAAATGTCCTGGTTCACTGCAATGCAAGATGAAATCCATGAATTCGACAGACTAGATGTTTGGGAATTAGTGCCCCCTCTCGACTGTGCAATGATTATCGCCCTCAAATGGATCTTCAAAGTAAAACTTGATGAATATGGCGAAGTGTTAAAGAACAAAGCTCGTCTTGTGGCCAAAGGATACAGACAAGAAGAAGGCATCGACTTTGAGGAATCATTCGCACCAGTTGCCAGAATTGAAGCTATCAGAATCTTCCTTGCCAATGCAGCCAGTCAGAACATGGTTGTCTACCAAATATACGTGAAAACTGCCTTTCTCAATGGTCACTTAAAAGAAGTGGTGTATGTAAGTCAACCAGAGGGGTTTGTTGATCCTGAATGCCCAAATCATGTATATCGATTAAAGAAGGCACTATATGGTCTTAAACAAGCACCCAGAGCATGGTACGATACTCTGTCCAAATTTCTCTTAGCCAACAAATACACCAAAGGAGCTTTTGATCCTACCTTGTTCACAAGAAAGTTGGGAGAACATCGTCTCCATGTTCAAATTTATGTGGATGACATTATTTTTGCATCTGCCGATCCATTGGAATGTGATAAGTTTGCACAGGAGATGAGTACTGAATTCCAAATGTCCATGATGGGGCAAATGTCTTTCTTCTTGGGACTTCANCGTTGGCAACCTCCTCAGAAGATTCCAACACCGCTACTTCAATTCGTAGTCATCAACTTCATGAGCATATCATGAAATGGACAAACGATCACCCTATTGACAACATCATTGGTCACCCATCTAGGCCGGTATCTACACGACGACAACTTGCCACAGATGCTTTATGGTGTTTCGTTGTCAACGTGCTGTCCAAAACCGAACCAAAGGATTACAAAGATGCTTTAACTAAAATGTCCTGGTTCACTGCAATGCAAGATGAAATCCATGAATTCGATAGACTAGATGTTTGGGAATTAGTGCCCCCTCCCGATTGTGCAATGATTATTGCACTCAAATGGATCTTAAAAGTAAAACTTGATGAATATGGCGAAGTGTTAAAGAACAAAGCTCGTCTTTTGGCCAAAGGATACAGACAAGAAGAAGGCATCGACTTTGAGGAATCATTCGCACCAGTTGCCAGAATTGACGCTATCAGAATCTTCCTTGCCAATGCAGCCAGTCAGAACATGGTTTTCTACCAAATGGACGTGAAAACTGCCTTTCTCAATGGTCACTTAAAAGAAGTGGTGTATGTAAGTCAACCAGAGGGGTTTGTTGATCCTGAACGCCAAAATCATGTCTATCGATTAAAGAAGGCACTATATGGTCTTAAACAAGCACCCAGAGCATGGTACGATACTCTGTCCAAATTTCTCTTAGGGTGTGTTTGTTTCATTAAGATGTCTTAGGTCTGAATCTGACTACCCATCTTACCAGTAAGAGGTGGCTAGAAAGTCTAAATCTGAACGAAATAATGTTCTTTGTTTTTTTATAACTATCTGAATGATTTTAAATGCTCTTTTTTGCAATTTATTTAAGTAACTTACGTTTTCGTCCGTTTTTTACGTTTCCATTCGTTTTTTCACGCTTTCGTCAATTTTTTCACGTTTTCGTCAGATTTTTTACGTTTTCATTAGATTTTTTATGTTTTCATCCGTTTTTTACGTTTTCGCCCGTTCTTTATGTTTTCGTCAGTTTTTTTACGTTTTCACCCCGTTTTTTACGTTTTCGTCCGCGTTTTCACGTTTTGGTCCGTTTTTTCACGTTTTCGTCTGATTTTTCACGTTTTTGTCCGATTTTTTACGTTTTCGTTCGATTTTTTTTTTTACATTTTCGCCTGTTTTTTTTACGTTTCATCCATTTTTTCACGTTTTCATCTGATTTTTTATGTTTTCGTCTATTTTTTCACGTTTTCGTCCGATTTATCACGTTCTCATCCGATTTTTTACGTTTTCGTCAAATTTTTTACGTTTTCGTATGTTTTTTTTACGTTTTCGTCCAGTTTTTCACGTTTTCGCCATATTTTTTTATGTTTTCGTCAGATTTTTTACGTTTTCGTTAGCTTTTTTACATTTTCATCCATTTTTTTACTTTATCGTCCGTTTTTTTTACGTTTTCGTCCATTTTTTCACGTCTTCGTCAGATTTTTTTAAGTTTTCGTCAGATTTTTTACATTTTCGTTAGTTTTTTTACGTTTTCATCCGATTTTTTACCTTTTCGTTTGTTTTTCTTTTATGTTTTTTTAACAGTTTTTTTACGTTTTCATCCATTTTTTACGTTTTCGCCCGTTTTATACGTTTTCGCAAGTTTTTTTTAATGTTTTCGTCCGATTTTAAACGTTTTCATCTAATTTTTCATGTTTTCGTCCATAATTTCACGTGTTTGTATGTTTTTTTTTACGTTTTCATCAGTTTTTTTTTACGTTTTTGTCTTATTTTTCACGTTTTCATCTATTTTTTCACGTTTTCGTCAGTTTTTTTAGCGTTTTCATCTGAAAGCGTAAAAAATCTGACGAAAACGTGAAAAAACAGACGAAAACGTGGAAAATCTAATGAAAATGTAAAAAATCTAAAAAAACGTGGAAAAACAGACGAAAATGTGAAAAACCAGACGAAAACGTAAAAAAACTGTCGAAAACGTAAAAAATGGACGAAAACGTAAAAGCAGACGAAAACGTAAAAAAACTGGCGAAAATGTAAAAACTCTGACAAAAACGTTAAAAACCTGACGAAAACATGAAAAATATGACGAAAACGTGTAAAAACGAACGAAAACGTGAAAAAAAAGTACGAAAACGTAAAAAAACAGACGAAAACGTAAAAAAAAGTACGTAAACGTGAAAAATCTGACGAAAACGTGAAAAAACAGATGAAAACGTGAAAAAATGGATGAAAACGTGAAAAAACGGATGAAAACGTGAAAAAATGGATGAAAACGTAAAAAATCAGACGAAAACGTGAAAAATCGGACAAAAACGTTAAAAATCGGACGAAAACGTGAAAAATCGGACGAAAACGTGAAAAATCGGATGAAAACGTGAAAAAGTAGACGAAAACGTGAAAAACCGGACGAAAACGTGAAAAACCAAACGAAAACGTAAAAAACTGACCCATGACCCGTTAAACCCATTTTTAAAACATGACCCATTTGACCCATAACCCATTTGACCTATGACCCAAATATATTATATCAACACGAGTCTTCAATCTCTCTTATCGAGTAAGAGGCAGTAAGACAAGTCCCCCACCTCTTACTGAGTAAGATGTTATATGTCTAACTGGGTCTGACTCAAAAGAAAAAAACAAACAAGCAAAACGTCTGCCCACCTCTTTCTGGTAAGAGTAAGAGAGAGTAAGAGGGCTAGTAAGACATTTTTNCAAAAACGTTAAAAACCTGACGAAAACATGAAAAATATGACGAAAACGTGTAAAAACGAACGAAAACGTGAAAAAAAAGTACGAAAACGTAAAAAAACAGACGAAAACGTAAAAAAAAGTACGTAAACGTGAAAAATCTGACGAAAACGTGAAAAAACAGATGAAAACGTGAAAAAATGGATGAAAACGTGAAAAAACGGATGAAAACGTGAAAAAATGGATGAAAACGTAAAAAATCAGACGAAAACGTGAAAAATCGGACAAAAACGTTAAAAATCGGACGAAAACGTGAAAAATCGGACGAAAACGTGAAAAATCGGATGAAAACGTGAAAAAGTAGACGAAAACGTGAAAAACCGGACGAAAACGTGAAAAACCAAACGAAAACGTAAAAAACTGACCCATGACCCGTTAAACCCATTTTTAAAACATGACCCATTTGACCCATAACCCATTTGACCTATGACCCAAATATATTATATCAACACGAGTCTTCAATCTCTCTTATCGAGTAAGAGGCAGTAAGACAAGTCCCCCACCTCTTACTGAGTAAGATGTTATATGTCTAACTGGGTCTGACTCAAAAGAAAAAAACAAACAAGCAAAACGTCTGCCCACCTCTTTCTGGTAAGAGTAAGAGAGAGTAAGAGGGCTAGTAAGACATTTTTAAAAAAAACAAACACACCCTTAGCCAACCAATTCACCAAAGGAGCTGTTGATCCTACCTTGTTCACAAGAAAGTTGGGAGAACATCGTCTCCATGTTCAAATTTATGTGGATTACATTATTTTTGCATCTGCCGATCCATTGGAATGTGATAAGTTTGCACAGGAGATGAGTACTGAATTCTAAATGTCCATGATGGGGCAAATGTCTTTCTTCTTGGGACTTCAGATTTCTCAAAATCCACACGGTATCTTCATCAATCAATCCAAGTATGCAAGCGAAATACTCAAGAAATTTGGATTTGAATCATGTGAATCTGTTGACACTCCAATGGTGGAACGAACCAAGTTGGATGAAGATGGTAAAGGAGCACTTGTCGACCAAACCAAATATCGAAGCATGATCGGATCATTGATGTACCTCACAGCTAGCAGACCTAATCTCTTATTTGCTGTTTGCATGTGTGCTCGTTATCAATCCAAACCTACAAAGAAGCATTTAGAGGCAGTCAAAAGAGTCTTTAGGTATCTTCAAGGAACTATTCACATGGGCCTCTGGTATCCAAAAGACACTGCAATGGCTCTCACTGCCTACTCTGATGCTGATCATGCTGGTTGTCAAGATACTCGTCGAAGTACTTCAGGAGGTGCTCAATTCCTAGGAGATAAACTGGTTAGCTGGTCATCAAAGAAACAAATGAGTACATCAATATCCTCAACAGAGGCTGAATACATTGCCATGTCATCCTGCTGTGCTCAAATCCTTTGGATGAGATCTCAACTATCTGACTATGGTTTTGTATACAACAAAGTTCCGATGTACTGCGACAAAAAAAGTGCCATAGCTCTTTGTCACACCCTGAATTTACCTGATTGGCAGCGGAATTGAATACCTGGGTGTAACGTTCATGGCATCTCATACAAAGTTATATTGAACGACCTAAAGTGTCGTTTTAAAAATACAACGTTTGATCATTAAAAACATTCAGAGTTTACAAAATATAGATCCCAAAATGATGTTGCAAGTTTACCAAAACAAGTTCCAACAAGATCAAACGTTTACATAAGTGCATGAAATAAAAGTGAGACGCGTCGACTCCCGCGACTCCAAGTAGGTCCAATGCATGTCAACATGAGCAAGTTAATTACCTGAAAATACATTGCTAAAACTGTCAACAATAATGTTGGTGAGTTCCATAGGTTTATAAAATGAAATGTTGACGATAACCACAAGTATAAAGTGCATGACAAAGTCACGTGAAAAATAGTACAATAGCATTAAGCTCATGACCCCGAAGCTTGACTGCATGAAATATGTGCCCCTCCAGAGTGTTTTGCCAGGCACTATTATGTATATGTAAAATGAAATGCATCCGCTTGACTGTTGGTATAACCAACACGGATGGAGGCGTCCCCCTCAATAGATCTATCCACTCACTCTCGCTTAAGCATAATTAACGGTCCATGATTGTATGGGGACTTAAATAAGGCAATGCGGTAACTTAAGCTATGTACAAGGAATTTGATACTTAGGCTCGTACGAAAATGGTGCAATGTATTCTCCCCCGTGGGATTTGTAAACAAAATAAAAATGTATACGGGGCTATGAAAACTCACCTGAAGTGATGGTACAATGATGATGAAATGATCGGGAAAACAAGGCGGGAACACTAGCCGCTACCTAATATAAATGAATGTGATCTACATTTAGATTATGAAGTGATGTAATGAATGTACATGCACATGCTATCTATACCACTCGTAGTGTAGAAATACTAGTTATCGTTGAAAGATAAGGTTTTCATAACTTAGGAAAATATGTCCATACTAGACTTGCAAAACTAGTCATGTAATATTATACGTAAGATGTTAGTGTTTAGACTTGGCATTTGAAAACCTTGAAATGACGTTTAGTAGTCGTGTAAATAACTCTTTGGTCATACATGTTTCAACGGGTAAGAAATACGGCTCTTCAATGTCGTTACTTGAAAATATAGTGTTTAGTACGTAATATGTTTCTTATTAAAAAGCTGTCAAAAATAATATATAGTTGTCGGGTTATAAACGTGAGTATCTTGGTCGTTATTAGCTCATTTTCTACGTTCTTTATACCCACGGATACGTGTTAACATGTACTAACATATTTTTAGTAGTTCGGCTCCTCTAGGTTACGTTAAACGCCTCATTTTGTCCATCAAAAATTGTCCAACAGCAAGGTTATTTTCTGAAAATAGTTTTTCGTCGTAAAACTTTGGAAAATCATATCTCCTTCGTTATAAGCCCGTTTTTATCCCTGTTTTCGGCCATAGTTTCGTTTTTGAATGTATTTTCTAAATATTTAGTCCAAAATTTCCCACAGCCCACTGAGTTTCCCACGTTTTCAAAATGAGGACAGTAGGTTTTTAATACTTGTTAAAAATGGTTTTCCTAGTTAGTAACTTGTCCAAAACCACTCAAACAACAACCAATCATCCCATAACCTACCATACACCTTCTTAGGGTGTCATGGGTTCCTAAACATCATCCACCATGATAATCTAACAAGGATCTACTCATTTTAAACATCTAGGGCTCAAAAGTTGTAAATGTATAAAATGAGTGGTATAAACTAACACATGCATGTGGATCTTGTATAAAAATCATATGAACATTATAAGAACTTGGTAAAATTATGAAAAAGAGTTTTACATACTTACTTGGAAGATTAGTGAGTTTTTATGGATGAAAACCTAATTACACCTTGAGTTTTTATTTCAAAACTCTAAAAAGGAGCACTAATAACACTTGAAAAATACTTTGATCTTGAAAAATATGAATTCTTCACTTGTTGTTGTTCTTGGCCGTGGGATAGAGCAAAAGAGAAAGAGAGATATGCCTTTTCTTTGACAAATGAAATACTACTAGGAGTCTTGGTATTATTGTATTGGGTTGGAAATAAAAATGGACAAAGGTGCTAGCTAATTAATGGAAGTTAGTAAGAATTTCAAATGTGTAAGTTGATGGGCATGGGGGGTGGCGGATTTGGATGGAGAATTGGATTTGATTGGAAGATTTTTGGTGTGTAATACATATTATATTGTGTATATTTAGTAGTTTTAGTGAATACCGGGTACCGAGTTTGCTAGAAATAAAATTTAACGGTACCAAATAAAATATACAGATGTTGTAAAAATTATAAAATTACATTCCTTATGAGAATTGGGTGTTAGGATAATTATCGGATTGAAATATCGTAAACCGACGGAGTTATTAACGTATATCGTAAAATATGGCAACGGGTCTCAAAACACCGGGTAAATTAATAATATAATTTTTATATCATTATAATGAGTACGAAAATATATTAGGATCGTAGTCGGGAGTGTCGGTCGTGTTAGTCACATTATTGCTCGCGTGTTAACATTTATTTAAGTTCAAATATACGAAAAATGTTAATTTGAATATTCTACGAGTGGAATAGTATGCAAATGCTATTGTGATGATATGTAGACTATTTCTAGTCCGAATGAAGCGTCCCTACTAATAATGCATGAATTCGCAGCTAAACCAAACCGGTTACGCGAATATGAATACCCGTAAACCCTGTTTACGATGAAATGAATGATATGCATGAATAGTGCTTTTCCTCCGGGAATGGATAGTGTCATGTGACTAGTAAATTTTCTGAACGCTTCTCGGAATCTCAAATTGACCCCGAAAATGATGAATAGTGATCGATGAATAGTAAATGATGAATAGTAACGGGTGAATAGTGAAATGTCGAGGTTTGGGAAATGATGAATAGTAACGGGTGAATAGTAACTCTAGGTCAAAGCACATCGACATTCGACATCATTTCATCAGAGAACAAGTGGAAAAGGGAATCGTGGAACTCTACTTTGTAAGGACGGAATTTTAGCTGGCTGATATCTTCACTAAGGCACTCTCTAGAGAACGGTTTCAATTCATTCTCCCGCACCTTGGAATGAAGAGTATCACTCCTGAATCACTCAAAAGTCTTCAGGAAGATAACGAGGAGTAACTAATTCACTTCACATATCCTTATACACATAACACTGGTTTGCTATTACTTCAGATAGCAACCCAGTTTTCAAAATCCGTGTAAAAACACATGACATTGTTTTCACTGTGTGTGGATTATCCGAAAGGTTGTACGCTTCAGTGCAACCTTTCTAGTAAAAGAAGAGAAGTCGTCTTTTCCCAAAATCTCTTTCTTCTAAAAATTCTTCAAAAGAGATTTTGTGGTGTACAAGGTGGTCATTGGTCTTAAATTTTCTCGTATACGTTACCACTCACATTAATGGCTACTAAACGTTAAAATGGAAAAACGGGTCATTAATTGAGGGGGAGCGTATGTGCTCAAAATTTCTGCACCTTTAAAAACTTTGTGCACCAGCCACAGTGAAAACTCAAAAAGTGTCTCAAAATCAGTAAACGTTTAAAATTTTGTCACATGTCTCTCCAAAGCTTTTTCGAAAATCATTTAAATCAATTGGGTTCACAAAATCTCAAAAGATTTGAAATTTTATGATCGGGGGAGAGAATGTGATTTAAATATAAAAACTGATTTGAAAGTGATGTTTAATGTTTTGGACTTAAAAGAACGCTCCCTTATGTGCTAAAATGGTAAAGATTTTGGATTTTAAGCAAAGCACATATTAAGGGGGAGCAAGTGATTAAATGTGATGTTTTTTGGACTTAAAAAGAAGTTTTGGACTCAAAAGATCGCTCCCGTATGTGCTAAAACATTTTAAAGATTTTGGATTATGATCAAAGCACATACTGAGGGGGAGCAAGTGATTGAAATATGATGAATAAATGATCTCAAATGAAAGCTCACTCGTATGTGCCAAAGTTTTAAAACTTTCAAAATTGATTCAATCAATGTGCACATATTGAGGGGGAGCAAGTGGCTAAGAGTCATTCGCGGGTTCTACAAAATCAAGAAGAAACCGTGAATCACTTATGTCTCAGAATTTGACTCATGAATTGACGAAACATAAAAAGTCGTGAATTGAAAAGACCGGTCCTGGCCGGGTAATAATTTCAAGCTGGTCTAACCAGTGATGTAAACATGTCTCGAAAAGGACTAGTCATAGTAGAAAGTACCGGTTTCGAGAAACTCTTCTTAGATGTATACTTTGACGGGTCTAACTTCCTTTCCAAGGAATGTTAACAACTTCAAGTTAGTTATTAGGGCTATTTATCACCTAAAAGCTGATAATGGATCTCTTTAACTAATCAACGTAAACGTGTCCCTCGGGTATATGTCTATTAAGAGCCGATCAATTCAAATAAGTGCAACTCACCCCGACGTGTGCAAATTTCTTTCTTCCTATAAGCACATGTTAAGAAGGGAGTATTTGAAAAATGATAAAACTCTCAAAGTGTCAACAAAATGTGTTTCTTATTCATAAACACTTTGAGAGAATTTTCAATGATTTGGTTATGAGATGATTGTGGAAAAATACCAAAAGACCGACCAATTTACTTTAAAAGCACGGAGTTATAAGGATGGTTAGGCTAGGTATATGTTCCCACTCTTCCCAGGGATAATCGAATAGGTTGATTAGAAGTCCTTAGGAATGATTGAAAAAAGGAGAAAAGTGAGAAAGGGAAGAGTGTCGACAAAGACTGAGCTAGGACTGGAACAAACCCAACAAGGTTCTAGTTATGAAGTCTTGGTAAGCACTGAAGGGGTTGAAGAATTAAAAAGAAATGAAATGAGAAAGGGTGAAAAGAAATAGCCCTCCAATTATTCAACCTTAGGGCAAACACCGAGTTCAATTCATATGCTACTGATTGTTACCAAGGTAACATCGGTATTGAAAATTAAGACGTCATGGACCCAGTGACGCACTGCACTAAACCTTCCAGCCACTCAAGTTCTCTTAAAAGAGCTTGTTTCATTCTCACGGGGAACCGTTGTAAACTATCGATATCCTTATACACATAACACTGGTTTGCTATTACTTCAGATAGCAACCCAGTTTTCAAAATCCGTGTAAAAACACATGACATTGTTTTCACTGTGTGTGGATTATCCGAAAGGTTGTACGCTTCAGTGCAACCTTTCTAGTAAAAGAAGAGAAGTCGTCTTTTCCCAAAATCTCTTTCTTCTAAAAATTCTTCAAAAGAGATTTTGTGGTGTACAAGGTGGTCCTCGGTCTTAAATTTTCTCGTATACGTTACCACTCACATTAATGGCTATTAAACGTTAAAATGGAAAAACGGGTCATTAATTGAGGGGGAGCGAATGTGCTCAAAATTTCTGCACCTTTAAAAACTTTGTGCACCAGCCACAGTGAAACTCAAAAAGTGTCTCAAAATCAGTAAACGGTTAAAATTTTGTCACATGTCTCTCCAACGCTTTTTCGAAAATCATTTAAATCAATTGGGTTCACAAAATCTCAAAAGATTTGAAATTTTATGATCGGGGGAGAGAATGTGATTTAAATATAAAAACTGATTTGAAAGTGATGTTTAATGTTTTGGACTTAAAAGAACGCTCCCTTATGTGCTAAAATGGTAAAGATTTTGGATTTTAAGCAAAGCACATATTAAGGGGGAGCAAGTGATTAAATGTGATGTTTTTTGGACTTAAAAAGAAGTTTTGGACTCAAAAGATCGCTCCCGTATGTGCTAAAACATTTTAAAGATTTTGGATTATGATCAAAGCACATACTGAGGGGGAGCAAGTGATTGANGTAAAAGAAGAGAAGTCTTCTTTTCCCAAAATCTCTTTCTTCTAAAAATTCTTCAAAAGAGATTTTGTGGTGTACAAGGTGGCCATTGGTCTTAAATTTTCTCGTATACGTTACCGCTCACGTTAATGGCTATTAAACGTTAAAATGGAAAAACGGGTCATTAATTGAGGGGGAGCGTATGTGCTCAAAATTTCTGCACCTTTAAAAACTTTGTGCACCAGCCACAGTGAAACTAAAAAGTGTCTCATAATCAGTAAACGTTTAAAATGTTATCACATGTCTCTCCAAAGCTTTTTAAAAAATCATTTAAATCAATTGGGATCACAAAATCTCAAAAGATTTGAAATTTTATGATCGGGGGAGAGAATGTGATTTAAAAATAAAAACTGATTTAATAGTGATGTTTTTGGACTCATAAAGAATGTTTGTGGACTTACGAGAACGCTCCCTTATGTGCTAAAATTTTAAAGATTTTGGATTTTAATCAAAGCACATATTAAGGGGGAGCAAGTGATTGAATGTGATGTTTTCTTAGCTCATGTTTTTAATGCTGCAATTGTGAAACCCTTTTTCAGAAGTTGAGCTTTGAATTCATCATTTAAATGTGATGTTTTTTTTGGAATTGAAAAGATGTTTTGGACGCAAAAGATCGCTCCCGTATGTGTGAAAAATTTTAAAGATTTTGGATTATGATCAAAGCACATACTGAGGGGGAGCAAGTGCTGAAAAATGATGAATAAATGATCTCAAAATGAAAGCTCACCCGTATGTGCCAAAGTTGTAAAAACTTTTCAAATTGATTCAATCAATGTGCACATATTGAGGGGGAGCAAGTAGCTAAGAGTCTTTCACGTGTTTTTACAATAATAAGTAAAAACTGTGAATTGATTATGACTCAGAATTGACTCATGAATTGACGAAACACAAGCATCAGTATTCGAAAGGATTTATCCAAGTAGAAAAGTACCGTTTCGAGAAGCTCTTATTAGATGTACACTTTGACGGGTCTAACTTCCTTTTCAAGGAATGTTAACAACATCAAGTTAGTTATTAGGGCTAGTTATCACCTAAAAGCTGATAATGGATCCCTTTAACTAAGCAACGTAAACGTGTCCCTCGGGTATATGTCTATTAAGAGCCGATCAATTCAAATAAGTGCAACTCACCCCGACATGTGCAAATTTCTTTCTTCCTATGAGCACATGTTAAGAGGGGAGCATTTGAAAAATGATAAAACTCTCAAAGTGTCAACAATATGTGTTTATTATTCATAAACACTTTGAGAGAATTCTCAATGATTTGGTTATGAGATGATTGTGGAAAAATACCAAAAGACCGACCAATTTACTTTAAAGCCCGGAGTTATAAGGATGGTAAGGTTAGGTATATGCTCCCATGATCCACCAGAACCGGAGGGATCTTCCCAGGGACAATTCAATAGATAGATTAGAAGTCCTTAGGAATGATTGAAAAAAAGGAGAAAAGTGAGAAAGGGAAGAGTGCCGACTAAGACTGAGCTAGGACTGGAACAAACCCAACAAGGTTCTAGTTATGAAGTCTTGGTAAGCACTGAAGGGGTTGAAGAATTAAAAAGAAATGAAATGAGAAAGGGTGAAAAGAAATAGCCCTCCAATTATTCAACCTTAGGGCAGACACCGGGTTCAATTCATATGCTACTGATTGTTACCAAGGTAACATCGGTATTGAAAATTAAGACGTCATAGACCCAGTGACGCACTGCACTAAACATTCCAGCCACTCAAGTTCTCTTAAAAGAGCTTGTTTCATTCTCACGGGGAACCGTTGTAAACTATCGACTTGTCTCTTAGAGCGAGTTGATATTGAAACAGGAGACCCCTCCCTAGTCTCCGCATAGGATAACTAATGTGCACTTATCGAGTCTAGAGCCAAGAGATGCATCAAAAGATCTCATAGGTACACTTGATACTTATACACTGGTGGTTCAACATTAAGGGCACCAGGTGTAATTTTTCGAGTCCTACGCAGATCTTAGCAATCTGCCAAGAACACTTATGAGGGAATATACATAAGTATTTCCCAATGATTGAGTGGAAACTCCTGCCAGGGTCAACATCAAGCAGTCCTGACAACAGGTCACTTTGGTAATCACTTGTGGGTTACGCTTAGTGTGTTCGGTGGTGTTCCAAAAGGTCTATAGTCGTGGGGTGATCTCCAGCGACTCACCTAATCGTTGGTGTACTTCGGTATGTCAGTGTAAGCCCTTTCGGGGGCATCCGATTAGGAACGGCCATGGTAAGGATTAGAGAAAGTCTTCACACTATGCTGTTGACAATCTCAAAGTCCGAACTTGTAAGTGCCGATATGTTTATTACTAACCAAGTTTTATGCAGCTCAACATACCATAATTACCGTGATCACCACCATCACTCAAGTTCCACATGCTCATACCAACATCTACAAGGAGTCGTCAGAGCTTTTTCAACCATGAAGATCTACTCAGCAAAGATGTATGAGCATGTTAGAAAGGCGTAACCTCTCCAAAGACAAAGAAGTTGATGATTGATGCAGATTGCTGAAAAGATGCAGATTCATCATCTCATGCTTACACTTCAACATCATAACTCAAGATATCATTATCAAAGAATAGGCTTCGACTATGCTTCCACAACTCTGATGCAGAAGATCATAAACAATAGAAGTGTAAGCATGACATCACAAA
Source organism: Artemisia annua (assembly GCA_014162995.1). NCBI lineage: Eukaryota > Viridiplantae > Streptophyta > Magnoliopsida > Asterales > Asteraceae > Artemisia > Artemisia annua. The sequence continues at coordinate 205,289 of LBNU01012406.1, forward strand.
GACTATCACTACATCACGAAGAGACACATACACTCAAAGATGACTTGAAGCTAAATATATGGATGAAGAACGAAGAGCAAAGTCAAAAGATCATCATATACATCAAGGAAGTCATCTTGAGTCGTACATCAGTGAAGAATCAATGACTACGAGCTACAAAAGTATTTACAAATATCTCAATGCAAGAAATCAAGAATCAAGATCTACAATGATATCAACAAGGGTGACCTCTCTTAGGGGGAGATTGTTAGGAATACGATTTTTGTATAAGAAAGATTCGGTCACCCATAAGAAAGATTCGGTCACCCCCGACATGATTAAGCATTGTTTAGCTCGTAGTTGTTATATTAGTTAGTTAAAAGTAGTTTAGATGTAGATTAGTTCGCGGAAGAAGGACGGGTCTTTACCCACTGTATACCTGATCCGCAGCCCAAGTGGCACGCCCTAAGTGGCAAACACTCTTGTATATAAACCCCTCTCCATCCTTGGAGAGGGTAAGCCTTCCCATAATTCTATTTTCTTTTTTTTTGGTTTTCTCTCTAAGGCTTCACTTCTTTCTCTCTCTACTTTCTCTCTCTAGAATTTCTTTCTTTCTTTCTTACCTTGAACGAGCCAAACCACAAGTATATTTGTGTTTGTGATGTTATCTAGTATTCAATTGCAAGCTTATAGCGTTCCCATGCCTTAAATAAGGACTCATCGGGAAGCTGTCAGAAGTTGCTAATATTATTTCTCAATTTAGTTACCATAGATGGTAGAAAGTATTTTGCTAAGAACTTGGTAACCATTTCATCAAAAGTATGGATCGAATTCTTCGGGAGACGATCAAACCAGGCAGTAGCATGATGAGTGAGAGAATATGGAAAGAGGTATAAGCGAAGGCCGTCTTCGGTGACACCATTCTGCTTCATACTCTGGGTGACGGTTAAGAATTTATCGAGATGCTTGTTTGCATCGTCACCGGGTAAACCGTGGAACTGACACGAATTCTGGACTTTCTGGATCATGTGGTGCTTGAGTCCAAAATCCGTGGAATTGATAGTAAGTGGTGCAATGGGTCCTCCCCTCCCCTGCATGGTGGGTTGACATAGCTCCTCCATCTTTCGGAGATCAGGAGCTACCTCACCAATTTCAGAGTTGGGAGGGGGTGGTGGTGGTGGTGGTGGGCCATCGTCAGACATTTTTTACGGGTGTTTCTTCAATAGCTAGCAATTCAGCTATGCTTCTTTGACGAATCCTCCTTGACTGGGAACGAGTGCGCATGCACTAAAAATATTCACAAGTAAAACAAGACCGAGGCAAAACAAGAGTGAACTTAAACCAATAACCATAGTGTGAATGACTTCTTTAAAAAAAAGTACACCAATTCACAAGAGTACAATGGCAAGTTTTAATCTTTAGTTTGGGAACTTATTAATGTTCATACACCCAGTTGGGTTGTATTCTGCCTTATTTGCGGTGGTAATATTTTACGTAATTATTATTAACAAGAAAACAAATGTTTTTGGCTTTTCGGGTGTGTGTGAAAAAACTTGGGAATTATTTTTGGAATCGATTCGTTAACATAAATCGCTCCTTTAAGACTACTCGCATGGTGGCGGGAGAGAAGAATGGATCTCTCTTCGGTTCGCAATTTAATGTCAGAACCTCCGTATTCCATCTGTATAGGTTGTAATCTTAAAGAATCGAAGTAATCTAACTTCATGATTTGTTTTGTTGTTTATGATTTTTTTGGTGTTGTTAACATTTCAGGAGAAGCGTTAATGACTGTTTTTTTTTATTATGATTATGATTTTTACAAAAATTTACAAGTGATGTGATTTGTACAAGGAGGGTTTTGAAAATAACTAAACTTAAACGTTTTTGAAAACACGCAACAACCTCCCCGGCAGCCGCGCCAAATTTTGACTCGCCTCAAACAGTCAACTAAGTCAACCAAGTGTGCTTGGTCAACAAAGTCAAGCTATGAGAGAGAAGGTGATCAATTTATGATCCGGTGTAAGCACAGTGTATTCCCGGGTCGTTATGTCCCAACGAGATTGAAATGGTATTTTGAAAACGTTTTGGGAATGAGTGATTGGGAATAGTAACCAGATAAAGATTTCGATTTGATTTTACACTAATGATTGCTTGGAATGATAATGAAACAGTATTAACAAATACAGAAATGCAAATAATCCTAAAAACCTAAATGCGTACTGGAAAAGTAGAAATATGCAAAAATAAACTACAGAGGGTGAAAATGACTATTTTACAAACTTAATAATAAAAGAAAATTTTATAAAAAAGAAAATTATTTTTTTGATTATTTTATTATTTTTTTATTAATTAAAAACTATTTTAACACCTAAAAACTATTTAAATTAACCTAAAATCACCAAAACATCAAATAAAGCTAAGAAAAATACAAATTCACTTTTAAAAAGTCTAAATTAACTTAAAATAATTTCAAAAACTAAAACCATAGTTTTTGGTCTTTTTGTGGATTTTCTATTAATTAATTACTAATTAAAACTATTTAACTAATTTAATTTATGAAAAATAGAAAAATAACTTAGAAAATTATGACATTTTTTATAAAACTAAATTATTGCTACAGGAACCTAGGAAAATTATAAAAACTTGATTAAAACTATTATTTAATTATTTAACGAATTACTAACTTAATTATTACTAAATTACTATTTTAACTATTTTAATTTAAGAAAAATAGAAAATGAGCAGTGAAAATTATGAAAAATTTCCTAAAGTTATTTTATGACTTATAAAACCTTGGAAACCTATAAAAACCTACTGTTGTTAATTAAAATTTAATAAAACTAATTATTAACTAATATTACCTATTTATTATTTAATCTATTATTAATTATTAAAAATACTAAATGAAAATGGAAAAATCTGGAAAAATTACTAAAAATACTACAAGTGAACATGAACTTATGAAAATTATAAAAATGAAAATTGCTTTTTAAAAAAGCTGAGCAATAAGCCAAATGGCTTAAATAGAAGCTATCACTTTATTAAAAGTGATTATTTTTGGAATTTTCTTTTTGACAGATGTTTTAATAATAAGCAAATTTTATGAAAACACTCTTTACAAAACTTAAAAATAAGAACTTTGCACCCCTAATAGCTTAACAGATTGTATTTTTGAATTTTTAGAAATGCAAAAGCTCTTAATAAGCTCTACAGTACAAACAAGGTACAAAATAAGATGAAAACAACTTATATGAACATAAATAAAGCCAAAGGAACTGAAAAAGCATAGTGAATAAGGCAAAAATCACAAATAAGCTCTTAAAAATTACACAGATTCAAACAGGTCTGCAAAGAATTTGTGGGCTTAATTCAGCTTATCAAATAAGTTTGAAAAACCAAAATAAACCTGGAACTAGTAAATATGGTTGCTTGGCTTCCCAAAAAGCCAAGAATCACAGGGTGGGGCCCACTAATAAGCTCTGTGTGAGCTTATGAAAGTGGTTGAAAAGGCTTATGTATACTGAGTGCTCAGTATACAATTTCAAATTGGACAGACAAAAAGCTATAAGCAGCCCTATTAAACAAGCTTGAAATCACCAAACAAAACTTGAAACTTAAATGTCCCTGGCAACGTCACATTTACAACTACTCCACCTTTCCCTTCCCTTTGTCTTCTCCTTTGCCTTCTTGAGCAGGAAGACCAAGAACCACCTCTCTTGATTTTGGAAGTGGAGGGCTAGACTTCCTAGACCTTCTTGAGCAGGAAGACCAAGAACCACCTCTCTCAGGTGTGGAAGGAGGAAGAAAGGATGGATCTTCATATTCATCCTCGGAAGATTCCTCATCCGAGGTAAAGAGAAAAGGAGAGACTAGTTCTCTATCTGAAATAGGTTAAGGAAGCCAAGGATGTGAGTCTTCAGAAGAATCAGACTCAGCAGGAATGTGGGCTTGACTTGGTTCCCCCACATCATGCTTTCTCTTACTTCCTTGGTTTGTGGTTACTGGATGTGTACATGGTCGTGCAATGGGTGGAAAGTAAGTATTCCAACCATCACTGGATGATGATGATGATGAGGAGGAGGTTAGATAGATGATCTCTGGTTTGGATGACATGGTTTTGGATGGCAATTGAGGGATTATTGAGAAATTAGGGTTAGATCTTAATTTGGGGGTAAGTGATTTGTGTGAATTGTGAGTTGTGATTAATTTATAAGCGGAGTCAAGGGATTGGGGTAATTAATGCGTAACGGATGGCACATATGAAACGCTTGATATTTACTGAAGATATTTTACCAAGTGATTCTACTGATTGACTTTCATATCAGCAGATTGACCATTGATTCTGCTGAAGGGTTAAAATTGAAGTTTGAAATTTAATTTACACGTCAGAACTGGTCAACGATTTGTTGCGATATTTTTTACCATGACCGTGTAACTTCTATTTATAACCTAATTCACGTATCTTCGCCCAAATCAACTGATTCCCTCTTCAACAAATTTAAACCCATTATCTTTCACTCAATTCAGAACCAATTCTCAAAACCTCTTCAAATGGCGACTCTACAATTCAAAAAGGATCATAACAAAGTGGCATTTCTGGGAAAATATAAGGGATATGAAGAATATGATCCTATGGTTGAGTTTTTGAAGCGTTCCAAGATTCATTATGCTTTGACACATTCTCCGAATGTCATATATGAATCCTTGGTGAGACAATTTTGGGCATCTGCTACGAAAAGGTCTGACACAGAAATAGTAGCAACGATTGATGGAGCAGAGTATGTGGTGACCGAATCTTTGATAAGGACACAACTACGGTTGGATGATGAAGATGGCGTCTTTCATTCCAACACTGAAGAAATACTTGTTGGGTTAAGAGATGCTGGCTACCAAAGTACTGCAACAGACATGTGGCACAAGAATCAATTTTGCCGCGTGTGGAAGTTTTTGGTGCACACATTGCTTCAGTGCATCAGCAACAAATCTGGAGGATGGGATCAGGTTCTACCCAATTGGGTTGTGGTATAGTCTGTCTTTCACAGGGTTTAACTTACAATTTTTCTAGGTTTATCTTTGATAATATGCTTGAAAACGTTCAAAGGAAAAAATATAAGTTTCTAATGTACCCTAGGTTTTTACAGATCATCTTAGGCATAACAACCCAAGATAGAATGTTTTGTCCCATAGGAGCACTAACAAAGAAAGTGTTTGCTTCAATGAAAACTAATAGTGAAGGGGCAGTTCATCCTCTATTGCCAGCTATGTTGCCACAAGGCAATAATGATGCTGGTGAAGGTATTGCTGCTGATGCTCCACCCTCTCCATATCCTGCTGATGATGGGAATCCATCATCTGCTGGTGTTGCTGCTGATGGTAATCCATCAGTTGCCACTGATGAGGGTCCTTCTATTACTGCCGAAGTGACAAATGTTTCTCCTGACCAGCCATCACCATCAACATCACCCAGACCACCCACACCACCTATCTCTCTTGCTCCTGATGAGCAAGTTCTTGAGGATGAGGAGATTCTACATTCTCTAGGTACACAAGTACCTTTACCTCATGAATCTGAGACTTCTAGACTTCCCACTCCAAGTCCTGATAGAGATATTTTTAATGAAAGCTTTCCTACTTTTGAACCCATTTCTCCTGAAAGGCCCAATGATGCTCCCAATACCACNCCTGATGAGCAAGTTCTTGAGGATGAGGAGATTCTACATTCTCTAGGTACACAAGTACCTTTACCTCATGAATCTGAGACTTCTAGACTTCCCACTCCAAGTCCTGATAGAGATATTTTTAATGAAAGCTTTCCTACTTTTGAACCCATTTCTCCTGAAAGGCCCAATGATGCTCCCAATACCACTGAGCAATCTGCTGGTAGAGCTAAGGACCCTATTACTCTCACAACTGTATATGAATTGCTTAATAGGAATAATAAAGAGGTTGCTGAGATGAGAAAGGAGCTTGCAGATACCAAATCTTCTCTTGGTGCTGAAGTTGAAGCTTTGAAATTAAAGGTTTAGGAGTTGGAAGCAAAGCTTGGATAGAAAAGGAAAAGAAAGTTTGTGGTTGCCTCTGATGAAGAACAAGAGGAGACACAACTAGATCTTCTTGGGGTTTTGGCTGAAGTGGCTCAACAAGCTACTGCTTCTTCTCCTAAAGCTTTTGCAGAAAAGGAGACTATTCAGTTTAGAAGAAAGAGGCGTAGACAGTATTTGGTCAAAGTGTCTACTGAGTCTTCTACAATTGTTGATGATCAGGTTCCTACTGACGAAGAAATGGTGAATGTTACTACTGATCAAGGACAAGAACAACCTTTTGCTACACCATCAGAAGAACCTTCAGTAGTCTTTGTTGCTGGGAAAACTGTTGTATTAGAGTGTAATACCTGCTGGTCCTTCTACTGATGTTGAAGATTCTACTCAACAAGTATCTCCTGATGCTGCTGCACCATTTGTGGATCTCTCTCATGATGAGGAGCCATCTACACTTATTCCTGATGTGGATCTTTCTGCTAAGGGGAAGGAAATTCTTGATGAAGAAGAACTTGATCTAGAGTCTATGACTGACAAGGAAAGGTCTAAGCAGGTACGAATGCTTAAAGATTATGAAGATCAGATGAAGAGCAAGGCATTACTTGCAAAGCTTACAGCTCAGTTTACTTCAAATCTGCCTCCTGCAAGACAAAAATAATTGGATGCACAATCCATTCATTTTACTAATGAGCAGTGGGATTCATACACTATGCAAGCTGCATCCAATCCTACTCTTGCTCAAAGCATACTGGGAGCTGACTTTGATAGTGACAATTTTGTTGCAAAAATGATGGCCATTGGACAACAGAAGAAGAAGGATGCAGCTGACAAGAGGAAAGCTATTGCAGCTCAGAAGGCTAAGGCAAAAAGGGATAAACCACCTACTGAAGCTCAAAAGAAAACCTATATGAGGAATGTGGTCTACAATCAAAGTGTAGCTATATACACTTCTCTTTTGTCAAAGAAGCAAGTTTGGAATTTGCCTGAATCTGAGTTGATAAGGCTATATAATGCAATTACGAAGCAAATTACACCAGTCTCTCAAATAAAAAAGATTGCTGGTGATCTAGATGCTCATGATACCAAGAGATCCAAGACTACTGAGACTGTTGATTTAACTGCTGATGGTGTGCATACTGCTGATGGTGTTCAATCTACTGAAAGTCTACCATCTACTGAGGCAAAGGGTGAGTCTTCCATTTCTACTGAGGAAGCCTCTGAAAGTCAACCATCAGTGCTTCATGTTCCACCTGAAGTTTCTATACTAGCTGTTTCTTCTGAAGCTTCTTTCAAAGCTGCTGATCATGATCTGAATCCAAATGAAAAAAAAGTACCACTACCATTCCTTCTTCTGCATCTGCTGATGAAGGAGGTTCATTTCTTTTCCACTATCGTGCAGTTCTGTCTAGAAGAGCTGAACAAGAAGCTGCTAGAGCTAAGAAGGCTAGGCAAGAGATGGATAAGTTATATCACATAGGTGACTATGTTTCAGGTCCTTCTGTTTCTACATCTTCTGTTCCTACTGAAGATACTACTGATGCATCTGATAAGGTAGATACTTCTCTCTCTATGGGGATATATGTACCTGGTAGGAGAAAGAAAAGGATGTCCCACAAGAGACATGTGGCTATTAGAAGATCTGTGAGAATATCTATGAAACAGACTGTTAAGAAGGAGAGATCTACTAAGCATGTGGATCTACAGGGTGATAATGCTACCTTTATCAAGAAGGGTTCTTCTACAACTTTTCTAGAGGATTCTTATAGTGTGTTGACAGATTGGAAGGTGACTAATGGGCAGATCAACACAATTTATAGACTTGATACATCTTCCATGGAGTTTACTTTCTTGAAAGATATCCTTTATCCGGTGAATAGACAAGATTTGAATACTCACTATGCATTTGTTACACATCATTATGCATCTCATAAACCACAAGGGCCAGGGTTGTACTTATTGGGAGATCTTCAAGTTCTGTTTGATTCTTAGTCTCCTAATGGTACAGGGTATTCTATTTGGAAGACTTCTCATAAGTGGAAGGTTGATACATGGAGATTTTATCCTTATCCTAATATACATGTTGTGGAGACCAAGTGTGGGATGCGAGTTTGTATGTTTTCTGATCAGAAGTATCCTTTGTCACCTAAACTGCTGAAAAGATTCCTTAGAAGGAGATTGGAAGTTCCTCCTAATCCATTGTCAAATGATCTTAAATGTGGTTTTTTTCTTGATCTACTAGATCAATAGGAATTTGGAAATATCCCGAAAAACCATCAAGGAAGCAAAAGTATTTGTTCCCTGCTAATCTTTCGAGCATCTGATCCATGAATGGTAGAGGAAAATGATCTTTCCTGGTGGCTTTGTTAAGTTTTTTGTAATCAATACATACTCGCCATCCAGTGACAGTTCTAGTAGGAACTAATTCATTCCTTTCGTTGGTCACTACGGTCATTCCTCCTTTCTTTGGAACACAATGAACTGGACTCACCCATGGACTATCCTCGATAGGATAAATAATTCCTGCATCGAGAAGTTTGATGATTTCTTTCTTAACAACTTCTTTCATATTGGGGTTGAGTTGACGTTGTCTTTCTACAACGGGTTTTGTACCTTCTTCACAATTGATTTTGTGTTTGCAAAAATCTGGGCTAATTCCTGGAATATCAGAAGTTTTCCACGCAAAAGCGTGTTTATGGTTCTTAAGAACAGAAACGAGTCTTTCTTTTTGATTTGTTCGAGCAACGATGATATGACTACTGGAAGAAGTGAATTTTCTTCTAAGTAGGCGTATTCGAGATTATTGGGAAGAGGTTTGAGTTCCAAATCAGTGGGTGGTTCTTCTAGAGAAGATTTGATTTTCATTTGATCTTTTTCAGTGATATCTTCAAATTTCTCTTCTTTCTCTTCTTCTTCTTCCTCTTCAAATTTTACTTACATGAATTCTTCAAATTCTTTATCAGAATCTATTTCACTGATCTTTTCGGAAGTAGTCATGGATGGCTTCGAATTGTCAAGTAATGCATCCAATTCTTCTTTAGTGACTTCATCAATTACATCGATGTTATAGCATGTGTCATCACTGGAATTTGGATATTTCATTGCTTTGTCGATTAAGAAGGTGATTCTATCTTCTCCTACTCCGAGATTGAGTTCTCTGCCTTTGACTTTGATCATGGCATCAGCGGTGTTTAAGAAAGGTCTTCCTAAGATTAGGGGTACTCAACTATCTTCCTCAATTTCTAATATGTCCATCCTTGGAGAGGGTGAACCTCTCAATCTAATTTTCTTTTTTTTTGGTTTCACTTTCTCTCTCTAGGTTCCATTCTCTCTCTCTTTCTCTCTCTAAAACTCTTATCTTCTTTCTTTCATTCTCTCTTTCTTTCTTCTTCTACTATTCGATCCATATAAACTAAAACCATACATGTTATAGATTATTTGGTGTACTAAAATTGGTATCAAGAGCCAAGGTTTCATTTTGGGACTTTGTCTACTCAGATTTTAGCTTGGTTTCCTTGTGGTTTCTTATGGTTCGAATGGTTTGTTGAATGCATCCTTGGTTCGACCTTTTTTAGCGGCTAGACTTGTTGAGTGTGTGTTATGTTATGTTTTGAAGTGTTGATTATAATAGTTTGGTGCTTAAAAAGGTTGTTTGCCATGGCTTGTGAATGATTTGGTGAAAATTCGTGGGTTTGGTTATAGTTTGGTTATAGTGTTCTTGGCAGCGGTTTTTGTGTTCTTGGCAGCGGTTACATCCCTCTATAGCAAAAGGACAAAAACTGCTCGTACTGTGATATGTGGTCTTTTTGTCATTTTGTCCAGTGGTTAGTCCTAGTCCAGCGGTTTGTTTAGAAATAGCGGTTATCTTTCTCAAGTAGCGGCTAGTTTTAGCAGCGTTTAATTTCATTGTGTTCCTTACTTTAACAAAACGCTGCCCTAATTCAACCTTGTTAGATTAAAATCAGCGGTTAGACCAGGCTCATATCAGCGGTTAGTTTTGTAAGCGGTTAGAAAGTAAGCAGTTAGAAAGTCAGCGGTTATCCTGTTGTTCAGCGGTTAGTTTCTTAAGAAGTAGCGGTTCACGGGATCATTGCATCGGTTTGGTTTAGGTCGTGGTTACTTACAACGACTATCCAACAACTACTCATCCGTAAGAAACCATATTGAATAAGTAAGCAAGAAACGAATAGGTAACAAGGAAACAAGTACTAATCGTTAACTATTTAAGGAAGGACGAGATACATTCTAAATCATACAAGATCTCAGGTTGTCTCGTTGTATTCGTCCTAGGACTTTATCACATGAGACTCATCATCACAGATATGAAATATAAAATCAGTCAAAGATAATATATATACAATAGGGACACAAAGATCTCAGAACATTTCCGTGTTTTACATGGTATTTCAAGGAACTTCAAGACTTTTAAAAAGGATCTAACACACATAATATTCTCATCACAGATCCATATTGAACCCGTCAGTCATCATAATATTCGAACAGTTAAAAGAAGGACAAAACTGAATCGTCTCATCCTCTTTTCGTTCGGTTATCAATAAACTCAAGAACATTGCAAACCAAACTTACCTTAGAATCATTTGGATAAGGATTAAAAGAACATAGGAGGATTAATAGTGGTTCGTATCTTAGTCCATCTACGGGACGGATCTATTTCTGTGATTAAGGCTATGTGTGGGTGAATGAAGTGAATTATTAAGAGTGACTGCGTATGAATTTCGTCAGACTGATTAGGGTTCAGTAAGTTTAGGGATAGAAGGCTTTGAGATGGTGACTACGTATACTTTGGAGAAGGAGGATTAGGGTTTGATAAAGGGTTTGCAAGTGGGGATTAGTGAATTATATACCGAAAGATTAGGGTTGTGTTTAGATAAGGGGACTGGGCCTCAATATCTCCTCTGAATTATGTGGGCTGTGCATTCATCAAGGGTCAAATTTTCTTGGGCTTTGTCATTCTTTGGGCTCGTTTTGTACTGGACGGTGATACCAAGGATTTGTATATGATGGCTTTTCTTTTGGACAAATAACACGGGACAACTTTTTTAAGCCTAGTATACCAAGAATTTGTAGTGTTATATGTTTTGGGTGTGAATTCGTGGTATCTACATGCTATATTATCGTGTCGATATTTTTGTCAAAGTGAGATCATATTGCTCGTGGTGATCTTGTGCTTGGTATTTTACTTAGAACCGTGATCTTTGTTTGATCTTCAAGAAACCGAGAGTGAGATTTATTTTGGATTGAGGTATTTTCGGGCTTATTGATTATTACGGGGTTTATTCGGTTCTCAAAGACACGAGCATTGTCTGAAACTCACTGTGACTTGTGTAACTTGGTCATGATTAATTCACCACTCCAACTCACTTCTACCAAACCAAATAAATTCTTCGGAGTTTTACGGTTTGTAAAATCCCATGCACGTTTACATCATGTCTACTAATTCTAACTCAGTCGTATCTGAGAATCTCAAACTATATGACATAACCGACGATCATCACATCTCCAACAAAGTACAATTGACAAACGCTTCTGATCAGACAACCGTTTTCGAGTCAGATTATACTAAGATAGAATCGTCATACTCGAATTCTCAAGAGAAAGAGTTGCTTCAGCCACAAAAATTGTTCAATAACGCAGAGAAAAGCTCCATTGAATGTTTCCAACTACTCCATTCACACCTCTCAGTACTTTTTAAGGGAACTGAATTCATATGGGGATACGAACGTGCATTTGCAACTCTCTTTGGTCAAGATGTCCAGACTTTTCCAGACACAATGATTCTTAACTTAGATCAATTGCAACAACAACTTGACCAAGGAATATCTTCCAAAACTGGTTCCATGGCTGCTCTTAGTGTTCTCAACAAACAACTCCAAGTATTCTTTGATTCGAAATTCACTATGGAGTATGACCATTACAGTGAGATGACTAAAAAGTGCTTTGCTGATCACACGGGAATTGAGGTTGACACGTTCAGAGATACACTCATCCAACTCATGGGTGATGTTAAGGCGTTCATTGAAGAAATAGCACAACTCAGACGTTTAGATGACGACAAAGTGAAGGGATCTCTGGTACAACCATGTGATGGTATTGACGATTCGGGTAAAGCTTTGGATGTTGGGTTAGGTGTCATGATGTGTAAAGGATCAGAGACTGATAAGCTTGACACTACAAGCAGTTCAGTGACTCTAGTCACCCATGGCATGGATGCTGATCTTAGACCGGTTAATGTACAAATGTCATGTGCTGAGGTACCCTTAACTGTTCAACAAAATGTGCTCTCTAATGAACGTCAGCATACTGATCAAATCAAACTCAATTATGACACAAATTTGTTGGAAAAGACTGATAGCAATACCATGTCTAATTCAACAAATATGACTCATAAAGGGGGAGAAAATGATCAGGATGCTAAACGTGATGGTTTATTAAGTTCTGTGTTTACGGCTGATGCTTCTAAATCAAATGATATGATTGATAAAGAAGTTTTTAATGAGCTTTCAAAAAGATTTTTACAGCTTGAAAAACATTGTATTTCTCTTGAAATTGCAATGCAACAAAAGGAAGAAAGTCTTCTGATTAACCAACCATGTAAAAATCCGGAACTTCCTGATTTCCGTGAATTCTTTATGATCAATGATTTGAAAGCTCAGCTAGAAACAAAGAACTTGACAATCAAAAACCTGAAAAACCGTATTACTGAATTGTGTGATAGGTGTAATGATGTTAATGCTAAACATGATTGTGCTGTTATTGAATTGGAACCTAATGTGGCTAAGTTACTTGCTAAAAATGAGTCTTTGAAACATCAGTGTAACGAATTGTGTGAATCTATCAAAGATACTAAAACTAAGACTTTAGAACAAATAACCTCTTTGACTGCCAAAAATGATGAATTCAAAGCTCAACTTCTGGAAAAGGGTTTCACAATTGCAGCATTAAAAAATGAGCTAAGAAAAGCAACAGGGAATAGTGTGAACACTAAGTTTGCAAAACCATCAATCTTGGGGAAACCAGTTTTACCATCGAATAGAGACCAATCAGTTGTTAGACAACCGACTGCGTTTAGATCTGAACGACCAAAATTTTCAAATACTCGGTTTGCCTCCCAAGTTGATGCGGAACAAGTTTTGACAAAACCAGTCACTCCACATTATTTACCTAAATCTGTTGATTCTAGCTCTGCGAAACCTCAACATGTAGTTACTACTGCTCCCAGCTCCTCTAGGTATAGTTCCAAAATTGTGACGAAACCAAGCATCAAGGGTCAAAAGGACTATGATCTAGAAAAAGCTAGGAAAAGGGCTTTACTTCAAAAGGATGGTATCTTAGGTTCTCAACCTTATAGGATGCCTCCTAGTATATTGAGGAACAATGCTAAGATTCAACCTGCCAAGTCTAGGGATAATTGTATGTCACCTACAATGCATGTGAAGCAAAACAGACCGAAAACTTCTCCTAGGCGGATACCAACTCCTAAATCTTTGGAGTCTAGGAATATTGATAAATCTTCCACTATGCATAAGAAGTTATGTAATCCCAGAACTTGCCTTAAGTGGGTTCCAACCGGTAGAATTTTCAAGCTCGTTGGACTTAAGTGGGTTCCTACCGGAAAGGTGCTCACTAAAGATAATGGCATGGTTGACCATGAAAACCCTAAGGGTTTGGATACTGTTGTCACTAACGCATATATATGCAATCAAGTTTGTGATGTTAGTGCAGGTAGTCCTTACTCAGTTGCATGTACATCAATCATTCACTTTATGAGAAAACTCAATGTCTGGAGGCCTATAGCAATCATTTCTCCAGCTTCAAGAGTTTTGGAATGTCGATGTTGATGCATGTGCTTTATGACGTCTGAATACATCAGTTCAGGCCTCGTTCTTCAATGACTATGACGTTTGGACAATTCAGTTCAAGCCTCGATTCTTAATTTCATCATTATGGTGTCTGCTGACAACACTTCAGGCCCCGTTCATCAATGAAAAGAAAGGTGTACGATTCAGTGCGCCTTATCTTCGGAAGAAGAGAAATCTTCTAGGTTTTGATCATCTTCAACAACATGCTTCATGCTTTCTCCATGTTCGTTCATTCATCAAGTGGATCTACCTATCTTTGATCAAATTCCTATACACTTGGTCAATCAAAAGTTACAACCTCGTTTGCAATTTTTGAGGGGGAGAAGGGTGAATGAAATACATGATTGATAGTATTTTTCATTCACTTGCTATTCGGGTGAATGAAATACTTGATTGATAGTATTTTTCATTCACTTGCTACTCAATCAAAAATGGAAAACTTCGTATGAAATTTTTGAGTGTATGCTTATTCACTTACTTTGAATACAATTTTTGGTTTTTGTGCATACATCAATCAAAAATGGCAAACTTAGAGTGAATAAACTACATGATTGAGTGTATTTTTATTCACTTATTACATGATGATTGATGCTTGAAGAATGGTCATTCGACTCTCCTCAGACACCTAATGCTCCATTTACTAAGAATGATTGGGATTTATGTTTGATGAATACTTCCAAACTTAAACGAATGGTGAACATCTAGTTTCTGAAGCTCCTTCTTCGGTTTCTATTGGCTCTTGGCTCATTTTCTTCCATCTCCATTGAGCAAGATGCACTAGTTTGAAGTATTTCTCAAAATATTTACGAAACCAAATCTCCAGTTATTCTTCAAGGTGTTGACAATGACTATCATGATAATGAAGCTGCACATGAATAATGATCCGCCTTCTGGTATTGCTTTCCCAAAACCGGACTCTGAAGAATCCCTTCTTCACGGATTGTTGTTCCTTCTAATGTGCACTCTATAAATCAACCACAAGAATGTAAAGAAAANTAGTTTGAAGTATTTCTCAAAATATTTACGAAACCAAATCTCCAGTTATTCTTCAAGGTGTTGACAATGACTATCATGATAATGAAGCTGCACATGAATAATGATCCGCCTTCTGGTATTGCTTTCCCAAAACCGGACTCTGAAGAATCCCTTCTTCACGGATTGTTGTTCCTTCTAATGTGCACTCTATAAATCAACCACAAGAATGTAAAGAAAATGTCGGCTAAGATTTTGGAAATGGAATGTTAAGTGATCACAAGAGTTTACTTGGTATTGTTTATTTGAGATTGAATTGAAATTTTACGGGTATGTGTACTTAGTATCTGTCACACCCTGAATTTACCTGTTATGGCAGCGGAATTGAATACCTGGGTGTAACAATCATGGCATCTCATACAAGGTTATATTGAACGACTTAAAGTGTCGTTTTGAAAATACATCTTTTGATCATTAAAACATTCAGAGTTTACAAAAATAAGTCCCAAAATGGTGTTGCAAGTTCTTGAAAATAAGTTTAACATGATCAAACATTACATAAGTGCATGAAATTAAAAATGGTGAGACGCGTCGACTCCTCGACTCCATGAAGGTCAAAGTGCATGTCACATGAGTACTTACCTGAAAATACATTGCTAAAACGGTCAACAATAATGTTGGTGAGAAATCATAGGTTTATGAAAATGAATGTTATACGGCAACCTCAAGTATAATGTGTATGACAACAGTCAATGAAAAATAGTACAATAGACCTTAAGCTCATGACCTCGAAGCTAGACTGTACTAATGAAATGCCCCAAATGGAGTGCTTTGCCAAACACCCTGAATGTATGAAATGAAATACATCCGTTTGACTGTTGGTAACCCCAACACGGATGGAGGCGTCACCCTCAATAGATCTATCCTCTCACCTTCGCTTGCTCACAATTAACGGTTCATGATGTACTAAATAGGGGACTTTAACATGGCAAATGCGGTAACTTAAGCATTGTACTTGAATTTAATACTTTGGCCCGTATGAAAATTGGTGCAATGTATTCTCCCCCGTGGGATTTGAAATGAAATAATTAATTGAAAACGGGGCTATGAAAACTCACCTCAAGTGATGGTACAATATGTAGTGAATGAACTGAAGTGATGTGGTGCAACTCCTAGCCGCAACCTAAAATGAATGTATGTAATCTAATTTAGATTATGAAATGAATTCGTGTATGCACTTGCACTTATAATCTATACCACTCGTATTGTATCAAAATTTGAATAATCGTCGAAAATATAATTTATATCATCGTATTAAGTCATAATGTATTTCACATGTTCATATAGTGTAACGATGTTTTATGATAGTTATTTGATGATTAATAGTGAAAATATAAGTTTTCGCCGTAAAGTATGACACTTGACAATTTTTGAAAACGGCTAAAAATGGCTTCGGAAAACTAGTTGTAAATTAGTGAATATTGAGAATTAGGAAACAAAATTTGTATTTCTGTAAAGCTTAGCACCAAGCCTAAATATGTTCAGTAGTGAAGTTTTGTTCAATGTGCCCAGATTTAAAGATAAATGGTCGAAAAGTATGGTGTTTAGGCCAAAACTGCCATTTCTGGGCAGTTTTTGTGAATGTTTGGATGACTGTACATTACTCATTTTAAGTCCAAATGACAAACGGCTTTTTGATTTGAAAACTAGGCCAGGTGCTCTAACTTTTGTTCCTTGGAGTCCCAACTCCAGAACTGAGTCATTTGACGGAAAAATGGCTCCCAACATGGGTGTTTGCAAAGTTTCTCCGTAGACTTGAAAAATTTCTGAGTAAAAGTGCTGGTAGAATTTTAGTTAACTAATATTCTTTGAAAAATCGTAACTTATTCGTTATAAGGCCGTTTCTCAAGTTCTTTATATCTCCGAAAAGGTAAAAAGGTGAACTAACATATTTTCAACAGTTTGGTATGTTTTGACAAGGTCTAAGGCTCGCTTTTGGTCAAACAAATTCGTACATCAGCAATATTTTTCCGGAAAAGTATTTATAGTTAGTATATTTTGTTTTTGGCATATCTCCTTCGTTATAAGTCCATTTTTATGTATAAATGAAGGTTTAAAAATATAAAACCTTAGAATATAAAATAATTAACTTTTACAATTTTAGTGGGAATACTACTAATATATAAAAATATTAGTGCCATAGTGGGAATTGTTTGGTGTATTGATTAAAAACTATAATCATATGTTAATATTTATTTGAAGATAAATAAATATATGTAACTTGAAATTGTATATATTCTACGAGTGGGATAGAATGCAAATGATGTCGTGATGAATTGTAGACTAACCCTAGTCTATGAAATGTATGATGAATGATGTCTCATGATAATGTGACTTAACCTACCCGGTTTCGTCAAATGAATATCCGTAAACCTAGTTTACGTGAAACTGATTTTGAATTGAAATCTGTGCATAGGAAAATGGTCTAAGAACTTGGGGAAAGTGACCCTGAAATGTGAAATTGTGACAGTATCTTCGGATCCTTGTTTGGCCTTTGATCTCCTGCAATTTGACGATGACTTGGTATCTAGTTATTTGGTAAATCTTCTTCACTTCCTATTGCCACAAAATCTAACTATCACGATTCATGTCACACACCTCACACGAAGTTGTCGGTATTCAGAGGTGATGTACGTATTATAACTTGATGGTTGGATGGTGAAGAGTATAAGTACTTAAAGGGATTCGATTGCATGAAGTCTCTACCACCGCTCTTTGTCACTACAAATGGTGCAAGTTTAAGTTCAAAAAAGGGAATTCTACTCATCTCAAGTCTGGGATTTATCGCGGTTTACTTCATAAAGTGTCTTAGCAATACCGACTTTTCATAAGGTTGATAAGTGATGCGTGGTTTTGGACCGCGTTACAACAGGTTTTACCTCTCGAGGGATCCTCAAGAGGCTTACACACCACCAGGCCCAGTGTACGCTGACCGAATGATATAGGATTAGTGGATAATGTACGAGGATTGCGATCCCGTTCTCTCACAGGGAATAGTGTTCGTTAGATAGAAAAGCTAACTAATAGGTTAAAGGTGGAAGGAGATTCCTTTTTGTATTTTTAGTATTTTATGAAACATGGTAAAACTCGGTTTTTAGAAGGAAGAAGGCGAATTAGTTGCTAGCCAACTAACCAATGTAACATACATTGCAAAAAGAAAATAAATATACTAAAACTATTGTCGGTTGTGAAAACAATAATGGGAAAATTCCGTGTTTACTTTAGATTTCAATTACTCCTAACTATCTTTTACCGGTTAATTGATTATGTGTGTTACTTGTGTGGATGAAGGTGTATTACCTAATAACTCATGGGAGTGGCATACATACTCTCTCCAATTCTATGAGCTCTATTCGCCCTATGCCATTGCACGGCACAACCATCAGGGGTTTAAACAGTGGCTCATGCGGTAAATACATAACTTAATAGCCTAGTATAGCCTCGACTACATGTTTCCCAAAGACGGTTCAAGCACGTTACCATAAAGGAGGTTGGCCAGTTTTCTTGAGCCTAACATCGATGAAACAATCATCCCAACAAACAACAACACACACCAATTAACCAATAATTAATAGTTAGGTTTCATTAGATCTAAGCAAACACTAGAGAATTTAGCTACACATGTTAATTAAAAGACAAGCAAGATAGATAGTTAACCAACACATAGACGTAATGATTAAATTAAAGTGAAGACTTATCTTTAATTAAACACGAGGGTTCCAAGGGTTGGAAACCCTAAAAGTGACTGAAAATTCGTCCTAGGGTTTTGCCCTAAAAGTTCTCCACAAAGTTCCACACTTAATGAATGAAAAATAGAAAACAATATATAAATTTTACACTCTGACGGCGTCAGGTTATGGGTTCTGACGCCGTCAGCTCACCGCCATTAGGGTTCTCGGATGGCCTAGATCCACTTCTGACGCCGTCACTCTTTTTTGCCTTCTGGGCCGTCACTCTTTAAATTAACTCCTGACGGCCTACAACTTCTAACACCTGACGGCGTCAGGTGTTAAATCTCAAAATCTTTCTGGCCCGTCATTTGATAATTGATTTCCACTCTTTTGTCATCCTTGCTGACGGCATCACCTTGTGACTTCTGACGCCGTCAGGTTGTAATTTCCTGCTTCTTTGAGACTTTGTCGTTTTCTTCACTTTTATGCTCCAAAAACGTCCGAATAAGCATGTTTTCCAGAATTCTTCTCAAAAGTACCTAAAATGACAAAAGGAACGATTTAGAGCAATATTTGATCACATTTATACGAATTTGGGCTTAAATGACCCCCTAAAAGCGTAAAACTTTTCGTCTCATCAAATACCCTTACACTTGAGATTTGCTTGTCCTCAAGCAAATGAGCTTTTGATCCAATCAAAATATGAGTTAGGGGTCATTTAACACGAATATAAAAAAAGTTACAACAAATAGTTATTAGACCCTAATCATAACAAGCACGGAAATCATGCGCTAGCACCTCACAAATAGTGTTTGGATTCTCACATCCTTCAAATGTCATTAAGTTTATATCTCATAAATGGAAACGGAAGATAACACTCACTACCAGTCATAGCAAATAGATTACCATAGGCTTGGGAAAGGATCAATTACTCCTCCACTAGGCGTAAGCACCTAAGATAAACTATCAAAGAGGTCTTTTCAAAGGGTTGTAACGTAAGGTGTAGGGATATGATAACACGGTTTGGTTGGAATAAAGGATATTTTACTGGTGGCAAGTTAACTATCATGATCAAATACATGCACTCTACATCGTTGCTTAACTCAAGACTCGACTCAATCTTAGTCTAAAAATGAAATAACAAAAACTAAAAAGAACACAAAAGGAAATGGGATGGTAGTCCGTATGTTTTTTCTTCTTTCTTTTTCATATTTTTTTTGTATTTTTCTTGATTTTTCGATTTTTTTTTCATACATTCTTGCCCTACCATCCAAAATAATACATCATAGGGGATTTGCATTCCCCTTACACTTGAATCTTTACATAACTTTACAATCACTATTCTAATGACTCGAATTAAGATAATAGAAAAACTTGGAGTACTTTTAAAATGTTTAGCACATATGGGGGTAATGATGTTGCTCTTCCCCATTACTCCATTACACTAGTACTTTACCCATGAGTCCCAATCGTCCGAAAACAATAAGTACAAGGATATGACTTAACTTAGCAACCATGTAATTGACCGGATGATTAACTAAGGGTTTAACAAATGTTTTCACAAAAATGCACCAAAGGTGGGTGCATACAAGGTAGGCTAAGGCGATTTGGGTGTACATTTAGTGGGGTGTAACAAATTCTCACTTTGAGTAAGATGCTCAAAGGTCGAAACGAAAGGATAGGCTCGGAGGGGTGTACTAGGAGTATCGTGTACCAAAAATGGGTACAACGCAAAGGGTGTGGGAAAATTACTTGACTAATGAAGTCAATGTAATTATAACAAATATACGGGTGTAAAACAATGGGTTAATCCTAATGCCTCTTATCATGTAGTAAATCTTAACTACACGAATGTAGTCTCACTTGTGGATTTGAGATGGTCCTAATGCAAGTTCTAGAATCTAAATACTACCGGTACTCACATCATAGCATCAAAGATGGATGCTTTTCCTACCAATTCTAGGGGCGAACCTCACATATTTGGGGTGGAAAATTTGTTTAGTGGTACGGTTTTGTGCTAGTCATATAATTTCCTATCCATGAGACGCTCATTAAGATCAAGGTTTCACTTCTAAATGTTGTAAAAAATTTTAAATTGGCGCTAAAATTGCCTTAACAAACATTTCTCTTGGTTTTATTACAAATTTACTATCAAACAAAGCAAAACATCAAGCATAAGT
Source organism: Artemisia annua (assembly GCA_014162995.1). NCBI lineage: Eukaryota > Viridiplantae > Streptophyta > Magnoliopsida > Asterales > Asteraceae > Artemisia > Artemisia annua. The sequence goes on from LBNU01012406.1 coordinate 226,066, forward strand.
ATATTCTCAACGGTGCTTTCATTTACCCCCCTTACACTTAAACCGAACATTGTCCCCAATGTTCAAATAAAAGACGTAAAAGTAAATAAGATGAAAGAATGAAATCAAATACTCCCCTGAATCGTTTGATGTGGATAATGAAGTAACATGGTTAGATCTTCTTCCAAGAGAGACGAACGTTCAAAGCTTCCCTTCGGAAATAATAAACGTCTTCTTGTCCAAAATAACCTGTTAACCTGAAAAAGATAAAGGCCAACCTCGCATAAAATCGGCGGTAAAATCTACATAATAAGATATAATGCTTGTGGAATGAATATTTTTTGCAGAATTCCTAGAGATTATAAGTTAAAGAATTGACAAAACTTTTTAGGTTTCCGGAAAAATACAAAACTTTAAAAAATTGCAGAAAATTATAGCCTGACGCCGTCAGGCGTTAACCCTGACGCCGTCAGAAAGTTCTGACAGAATTCTCATGTTAAGNTAATAATAATAAGTATAATAAAGACTTTAATGTGGACCTCATTTTCATTGCAGCGAATCTTGAGGAAAGAACACTAACTACTTAGCGTCCTTATTTAGTATCTTTATCGGACTAATAAATATGAAAACGAGATGCTTATGAAGAAATTCATTTCTCTCACAAAAATAAAATAATGAGATACCAAATAGGAAAATGGGAACAAGAAGTTTTCACACAAGTAACTTCCATGGGTAGTGTTAGCATCTAACTTGTAATTAAACAATGATCCGTTTTTACGCTTAGTTTGGGACTTGTGAAAAATCAGGGACGATGAATTTTATCCAATCGGTCACTTTTCTATGAATCGTGTTCTTACTTTATGACCCTTAATCGTTATTGCAAAATAATGAAAGTCAAATACACCGTCACATGAAAAGTGGAAAAATACAAAAATAGTAGAATATATTAGTATAAGGAATAAAATGGAAACTCGGGGCCTTTTAGGGAATAAATGATTTCGTAATCTCTTCTGAAACGTTTTGCTACTTTCCAAAGTTAGTAAAAACGGATATGAAATTATTTATCTGAAAAGCGTGAATTGATCACATTGCGTGAGGACACAACAATACCTTAGTCTGGGGGATTTTGGTATGTGTGTAATTACACATACATTTTACCTAATAAAACGGACTTAATAGACCAAAAACCGAGCAAATATGCCAAATATATGTTGTTTTTGTGTTTATATATGTGCAGGTACGGATATTGCAAAAATGGACAAAACCAAGCCAAAAACCGACAAACGAGCACGAGAGTGGAACGAGTGTCAAAAGCCGAAGCCGGGAAAGAAAATATGCTCGTATGTCAAAATCAATCCTTGAACTATTGAAGATACTCAAGTTTAGCCCTTGGATTAATTTTACAGAAGTGGTCCTTTGATTTTACACATTGGCAGCTTTTACCCCTAAACCTTAAATCCTATTTAACCTTAAATCCTAAACCCATTAAACAATAAACCCAAAATAACAAGAAACCCAAAAGCCCAATCAAAACAACCACAAGCCCACCCCATACCTGTGCAACCCGGTCCATTAACCAACCACCCAAACCCGGTCCACAAACCAAACTATATAAAAAAATAACCAAAGAAAACCCCGCCACCCAATTTCACCCCCAATTTACCCAGGAAGAACCCTAGTTACTGTGCACGTGACTCTCCATCAATTTTAACAGCAATTAAGGGTACGAAGGTCAAATCGCTTGAGTTCTAGAAGGCCTGACATGTGCAGACTCCTGACACGCTGGCAATCCGTGGGAATTAGTGCCTCATGATTGGATAATAATTTGATCCAAGGGCTGATATGAGTGGATTGGGGACCAAGGTTGATCCAAGGGCTATTATGGACTTAAAGAAGCACAAATTTCACCTGGATGGATGAGTTGGACTCCTAGAAGCTTCTCCCTTCGTGGCTATATAAGCTCACCTCATTTCACATATTAGGATTTGTCCAATTTTTATGCATTTAGAAAATTGTTACCACTTTATTTTCATGTATTTTTTACTGCTAAATTTACTTAATGTTTTGTAAATTTTCTTCCAAATCGTGTAATTCCTTTAATGTTTTAATGCAATTCAGTTTTTTAATACATGTCTCATCTACTCTTATTGCTTTCATTAGTTCTCAATTAGTTTGTTAAGCTCTTATTTCTGAATCTATAAGCTCATATCAGCTTGTTGTAGCTGTTGTGAGTTTATATATTTTTTTTTATTACTATCTTAATTTGAAAAAAAAATCAATAAAAGTCAAATTAAGCACTTAGAGAGGAAGATCAGTCCAGGAAGATCCTTGTGGTTTATTCTAGTTTGGATAAGCTCATTTGCACCTTATATATCTGTTTTGAGCATAGGTAGTGGTAAGTTTACTTAATTCTCATTTAAATTCCAATTTTAGCTTAATTTGTTCTATTTGCTTATTCTCTATTTAATTTGCTTATTTTTATGCTATTTCTGTCTCATGGGTTTAGTTATAGTTTAATTAGGTTTAATCTCACTTTATCTCATAGGATTATGCTTAATTTTAGTCTTTAAAAGCTGTTTATATACTATTAGGGAGTGTTTGGCATAGTGTAGAATTTGTAGTTATATTGCATTTTGGTCACTATTTTAATTTCAATCAGCTATAATAAGTAGTTAGTAGTAGTTTTAAGCTTAATTTGATCATTCTCAAGTAGTTTTATAAGATTTGCACCGTTTAGTTAAAGGTTGAGGTTTATAACAGTTTAAGTTGGATTTTATTGAGCAAAGTTGATTTGGATCACTTAAGGTGTTTGAACATACTCTATTTAGGATATTAAAGTTGATTGACATCTGGGATTGAGGTTTCATTTAGTCAAAACTCCAATTTTTTACCCATTTTGCATCTGCCAATCTGTTTCAGCATAGGGACTTCAATCTCGCTTTCTAGCTTCAATACTTGTCCTTATTGCTTCATTTTTGCTTTTATCAGCTCTCTAGTTGCTTGTCTTTACTATTCCATAGCTTTTACACCTTAGTATTACCATTTACTAGCTTAAAATTTAGCCCAAACTAGCCCCTTTAGAGCCGAATCTGTCAAGATTAATGTGCAGACCAGAAGTGGTTTTTGATTTTTCATGTGCTCAATATTAGTCCTTTTTAGCTAAAACTTGGTATGCATGATGTTTGGTTGGTATGCTAATTGATGCCTATTTTTGTGATTTTTTATAGTAGCTTCTTATTAGCTTTTGACTAGCCTTAAGCCTTTATTTTTCCCTTTTTACAGCCATAGCATAGTTTTTTGCTTTTCTAGTGCTTTTTAGGATTACATTATGGATTATTTCTGTTCCCTTTAGCTTATTAGGTCTCCCCTAGTATGCATTAACTTGTTTTCCCCCTTAGTATAGCTTTAGTCAGCTTATTTGTAGCTTTTTAGATTTCATATTATGCCTTAGTATAAGTTTATCTTAAACTGCTCATTGATTTCCATTTCTATGCTCATTTGCTTAGTTTAGCCTGTTTAATCTGTTTCTATAGCTCTATTAGATTAGGAAGATAGTGTTGGTAGCTTTCTCAGCTTAGTCACAAGCTTGTGTTTAGTCCCTTTCTTGTTTTCTTTTTTACTTTAAGAGATTTGTTCCTAAAACTATTCTAAAATCTTACTCAGTTTTCAGCTTATTTCTTGTTTTCAGAAAAGTGGTTTTTACAAATCACTTTTATTTCACTATTCACCACACGTTTTCACGATCACGAACCGACAACTCAATTCAACCTTCGTTGGGACTACGACCCGGGAAATACTTTCACGAGTGTTTCTTCGGAAATCAAATATGACATCAAATCAAATGGCGCCGCTGCCAGGGAAGGTTGAAGTGAATTTTTGTTTTCGTTTTTAAAATCGTGTTTTGGAAAACCTTCCTTGTATATATTTTCTTATATAAAAAGTAAAAATCAAAAATATTAAACACTTTCCTAAAGTTTTTGCAAAATACCAAAAATATAATAAACATCCTCGGTCTTCCGTTGAAGGAGGGCGGTTGTAAACCAAATAAGTTCAAACGCAAAAAGAGATTGTGAAATTATTCGGTCTCGGATTACTTTAATTCTACAACCAACTCCCTCGTTGTGAGTAGATTTGAAGGAAACGATTTCGGGTGACGAATCGATCACAAAAAAAAATAACAAAACAAAAGAAAAAGACAAAAAGATTTTGATTTTAAGTTTTCTTTGTTAAAAACCCAAAAATATTTTCTTTTTCGATTTGAATTTTGATTTATGTTTGACTTTTGTTTTCAAAATTCCATAAATATTCTTCTTATCCTCTCACATTTGATTCTTCTTCTCAATCCCTCTTATGTTTAATTCTTATGGATCCGTTTTGTTTTAAGTGTGGAGAACCGTTCTTTCAAGGTTCTTGTGTTTGGTGTACGTGCGGACAATGTGGTAGTGATATTCATGACGGTATTTGTTTGATTTGTAATTCTCCCGCGTACATTCAAAGTTCGTTTAACAATCGTTCAAACGTTCCCGATTATTATCCGACACCACCACCACATTCGTTCACTTGTTTTAATTGTGGAAATCCATCCGACGAAGGATTACCTTGTGGACAATGTTTTTGTAACCAATGTGGATATGTTAATTGTATGTGTTACGTCCCGAGTGCTGAAACGTCTTACTCTTGTGATACGAGATTTGATAATTATCCTCAAAACGATTTCAATCTACCTTCTCAAAACTCGTATGAGCAAGTACCATATTACAATGGTGATGCATTCCAAAATTCATCAAATTTTGAAAATTGTGGGGGATCGTTTGATAATTCTTATTTCGAGCCTAATTCGTGTTACGATTCTCATGGTTTTTACCAACCCCCACAAAATCCCGACAAATTTCAAATTCCGGATGAAGTTATTAAGGAAATGAAATCACTTGGTGAGATGTTACGAAAATGGGCGAATAATCATGATACTCATACTCCTGAACCTCGCGAGAAGTCTATTGCAGAGTTACTTGCCGAAGAGAGAGCATCTAACCCTTTTAAATCTTTTATTTACTATGATTCCGACGACGATGATGAGAAAATTACGATCGTTCTTAATCCTCATAAAGCTTCTATTGTTTCTCCCGTAGAACCCGAGGACTCTCTAACAATGGGGGATGAGCCTCTTAACACTACTCCGGCAACGGAATCTGACGAATTCAATGAGTCTAGTGTTGAGAACCTCGTCCCAATCCCAAGTGAGTCCGGGGAAAATTCTAACGGTGAAGTTGTTCAAAATACTCCTCTTGATATATCCGAAGATAATCCCGACTCTTCCCATCCTTCTCTCACATCGTTTGAGGGAAGTGATTCCGTTTTGGATGAGATCGATGCTTTGCTTGCTAANCGATCGTTCTTAATCCTCATAAAGCTTGTATTGTTTCTCCCGTAGAACCCGAGGACTCTCTAACAATGGGGGATGAGCCTCTTAACACTACTCCGGCAACGGAATCTGACGAATTCAATGAGTCTAGTGTTGAGAACCTCGTCCCAATCCCAAGTGTGTCCGGGGAAAATTCTAACGGTGAAGTTGTTCAAAATACTCCTCTTGATATATCCAAAGATAATCCCGACTCTTCCCATCCTTCTCTCACATCGTTTGAGGGAAGTGATTCCGTTTTGGATGAGATCGATGCTTTGCTTGCTAATAATGATTCTATTCCAACTAACATTGATGATACTTATTTTGATCCAGAGGGGGATATTCTTTTCCTTGAGAGGTTACTGAATGAAGACTCGTCATCTTCCCCCCCTCCAATGAGTAATGAAGTTTTTGATGAATCTGATGATGATACGCTTCCTGATGAGGATGTTCCAAACGAAAACACCATCATTCATTTGAACCCTCTCGTCGAACCAAATGATATTCTTATTGATGATAATCCCGTCATTGAAAGTGATGATGCTGAAAGTTATTCCGATTCTCACAATGAGTATCCTACGAGTGATGACGACTTTTTTGGAGATATCGATGATATTGAGGAATCGCGTTCTGATTATGAGTTAGAAGAGACGAAGGATTTTGACCTTGATGACGATGAGATCGAAGATGATTTACTCCGTGAAAAACTATCCAAAATCAATCTTCTTATTTCAAAAATCGAAGCTTTAAAAAATCCAATTCCGTCTTCTGATTCAATGATTNGGCGTCAGATTCGTTGTCTGGTTTTGTCTCACCCTTTCTTTATGGGGTAGATGAGTACGTCGATAGTTCTGCACCCAATCGGTTATGGTCTCTTTATTTATTTCGTGCCTTAGGTAATGCCTAACTTGCTGGGACTCTGGTGTTTCTACTTTTTGGCACTCATCGGGGGGCGCCTCCTCCTTGTCCCCGGAATTGCATTTGCCGTCACCGGTGTCCTCCTTGTCGAATGGGACGAGGTCGATCTTATTAACTTCCATAGCTACCCTTCTCTCCGGATTTCCGCCCTCGCTCCCTCGGATGACGGAAATGGTGTTTACCATTCTACCATTGGACATTTCGGCCTTCTTTCGCAGTAATACCTTACTCGGGGTTTTTGCCTTCGTATATTCTTGCAAAAGCCCCATCATTTCTGTCATTTTCTCATCCATCCTTTCCTTTTGTTTGTACATGGCTTCCTCAAATGTGGCCAATCGTTCGAAGTGTTTTGACATGTATTCTCTCATTTGAGTTTCGAATGTGGGGCTAAGCTCTTGAGGTGGTGAGCTTGGGCGAGTGTACCTATGGAAGGGCTTAGTGTCTTCCCTAAGGGGTGATTCGGATAATGGAGTATGCCCA
>LBNU01012407.1:0-15075 GCA_014162995.1 Artemisia annua
TGTATAAGAAAAGGTTGTTGGAAAATTTAGTGCATTTGAGGGATCAAATCATACTTGGGAATAGGTTTGGAGGTACGGAGTGTACACCCATCAAGTCCCTGATTACCCTGACTCAATAGTGGTTGTGCAGGATTCTGCTGCTAGTATTAGGATTCTACTGATAGTGGATCCTACTGCTAGTATTAGGATTCTGCTGCTAGTGGTTCCTGCTGCTAGTAGTATGACTCTGCTGCTGAGCAGTGATTCTGCTGCTAGTGCTAAGTAGATTCTGCTGATGAGAATGTAACTGATTTGACCTATTCAAATGACAATTATATCTGCACTTATGACCACATTTAATTGGTCATGTAACCACTATTTTTGGCTATAATGGGGGCAATTATGTGGAGATTAATGGGCCGATTAATTCTCATAATTCCATTTGACTAGCTATGAGTATTTTCCTATTTAAGAGGAAATCAGATCATGCATGAAAAATACATAGAAAATATAAACACTAAAATACGCAAGGGTTATTGATTTGTGCCTAATTCAATAACAAACATTTGGTCTTATCCCAAGTAGATATTCGTGATACCCAGGCATTAGGGTCGAATAGTTTACTTTGGAAAGTGATAACACGATTCCAAGTGATATCCGGTAACCATTAATTTGGTACGTAGTTAGGTCATTGATTATCTTCACCCTATTCTGGGCCAATAACCACCAACAATCAAAGTAAACTATTTGTGATAATCAATGGCTGCTGCTATGAGGCATATGGCTGCTAACTTTTCCAAATTGGAAAAGTTTGAAGGTGTCGATTTCAGAAGATGGCAAAAGAAGATGCACTTCTTGTTGTCAAGTATGAATGTGGTGTATGTTCTGAACACGGCTATTCCAGAGGATCATGGAGGTGATGCTACTATGGAACAAATAAGGAAACGTAGAAAATGGGAGAATGATGATTATGTTTGCAGAGGTTTAATCCTCAATGGTATGTCTGACTCTCTCTTTGATGTTTATCAAAATGTTGAATCTGCCCAAGAACTATGGGATTCCTTGGAAGCCAAATATATGGCTGAGGATGCTTCAAGTAAGAAGTTTCTTGTAAGTAATTTCACAAATTACAAAATGACTGATTCAAGACCAATCATGGAACAACACAATGAACTTCTTGGTATACTTGGAAGGTTTACACAACATAAAATAAACATGGATGAGGCCATTTCAGTCTCTTGTATCATTGACAAATTACCTCCTTCTTAGAAAGATTTCAAGCATACATTGAAACATAAGAAGGAAGAACTGACTCTTGTTCAATTGGGTAGTCATTTACGTATTAAGGAATCCCTCAGGGCGCAAGATAATTACAAGCCAAAGAGTAGCAATGCTACTGGTGCATCTGTTGTCAATATGGTGGAACATAACAATTCCACCAGGTACAAAGACAACAAAGGCAAACGTAAACATCATGATAACTGTAGCCTCTCGTAATTTCCCGTACGATTAGTAAATAAATAAACATGAAATACAAGGTCTTGCGTTAAATTAAATGCTATTTTACGAGTGACAAATTTTTTTATTTATTATATATGACTTGTTACATAAATCACAACGGTAAATTGTGATTTATTCTTTTGCCTAGGAACGATGCTTGCACACAAACCTAGATAGTCTAATTATCGCGAATATATTTTAAACGTTTATATTTTTATAATATACGTTTCGTTTATTTACCGTGTACTATTTATATATTTCCCGAGCCTATGAAAATTCCCGAGATCGCTCACTAATATTATTGGACCGTAACCCGACCCGTGAAACTTGCTAAGTGGGCCTACGTGACCCATTGGGCCACCTAAACCCAAACTACAACCAAACGGACTCCTTATATCTTTTTCTTTTTCTTTTCTGTTGGGCCAGACGCAACCCACCAGCCCACCAGGCTTTTGAGCCCAAACGCCCCTTTATAATTTTTTTTCTTTTTCTTTCTTTGTTCCAGTCGCGAGGCACTCCCAAAACACCCTTGTTATCTTGTGATTTCGACACACAACTAGGTTATATCTTTGCACCTACTAATTAACCACCTAACAAAGATTTAGGAATGCCAAAGATTATACAAATTCTCATTCGTTTACTACACTAAAACTGCCCAAAGTAAAGCCCTCAACTCACATGACCAAGATAAACAAAAACGTGTCAAACACCTTCTAGCCACCACCCAAGCTCACCTATGGCTTCTAAACTGACTCACATGAATAGTAGCATTGTCAGGAGTGAACAGAGATTGCATGTAACATTCCTTTGGTTGTTTACTTGCGATTGGATGACAAATAGGTGCCACACAATGGTCTTGAGCCAACACACAACTCTTGTGAACCTACCTTGTCTCTACACTTCATAACTCGCTATATAAACTTTCCCATGCAAGCTTAAACGAACACACACACACAAAACGTACCATACTATCTTTATACGTGAAGATGCAAGTCAAATTGGGACGAACCTTTGCCCAATTGTACGAGGTGTAGAAGTGATCCAAGGAGTACCATCTTAGCTCGTCTTGAACCTTTGCCAAGCTGTGAACCATCCTACGTTGAACCATTGTACCATTTCGATCCATACGAACGAGTAAACTCCACCCCAAGTGGTGAGGTGAGCTCATTCGAAACTTATCACCATTTATTATTTCTTTTCTTTGATTTTTGCACGTTTACTTTGCTCATTTTATTCGTAATATATAAACGTGACATATAACTTTTATTCGACATTCTATATGTTTAATATACTAATAATCAAGTGACATAAAAGATTTGAAACTAAAAACAACATTTATATAATGTATTCGACACATTTATATGTTACCATGACCCATTCATATAAATGAAAACACTTAGAATATTTTCTAAGTGTTGGAACTATTTTTGATATTGGTTTTGACCAATCACTTTGGCCCCGTAAATAATTATCTAGACACACGACCTATACTTTTTATGACTCGACCTCATTAACACCTTGGTTAACAAACAGATGACATAGTTCGACCATATAAGCTTGTATAAGCCATTTGCCCGACCCCTTTCTACGCGACCAAAACAGTTTTTATAAAACCATATAACATAACGTGGGCTTATTTAAAGCCCAATAAGCTTTTGTGATAAGCTGGTCCCATAAGCTATTTCATAATGTTTTCATACTCTAAAATTGAGCCCAAGTCCAGGCCCAAACCTTTCATAAGCCCATTGGATCAAAAATTGTTATTGGGCCTTGTAAGTAGCTCATTAAGGCCCAATAAGCATGAAAAGCACTTTTTAAGTTAATAAGCAGTTGAAATAAGTTACTTTGAATACCCTGAGCTTATTTAGCATGTCAAAAAGTTAAGTTTTAAAGTTGGTGAAAATTGGACTAAATTTTCAAAACTTTTGTAACCGATGACTAAAACTGCCAAAGTTATAAACTTAGGGTCTAAACTGTCAAAACTGTTTTTATGAGTTAGAAACTGTTAATATTGAAACATGGAAGTGAGAAATGTAAATTTTGATACTTTTGGACTAGAAATGTAATAATATTTAACTTTGGACTAACGGTGTAAAACTTATACCGTTAGGGTTAAAAGTGTAATTTAGTAAAACTTGGAGAATTTTTCTATAAATATTATTTTATAAAAATAATATTAAAGTTTTATATATAAATACACATATTTAATATAAAACTTTTATAAATTTAAACTTATATAAATACGTTATATAATTCGTAACTATAATTAAATTAACGATACAACGATACATTATTTATTTCTTTTAACGATACGTGTATTTCATTTCTTATATAAATTACCAACACGACATATCGACTACAAACTTTGATTTATTAATAATGACTTTACATCGGTCATCGATCATTTTACTTACAAGTTATATGGATATATAACCTTGTTTTTATACTTTAAGCATTTAAACAAACACGAGATTCGTTCGTAACTAAATGACTAGTATTCGCAATAAAACCGGACTTAGACTATCAACTGAAACTTGCATTACATTTTAGGTTGTGTGTGAAGCTGTTGCCTAGCGTCGTTGAGTTTACGATACCACTACATCTACTGTACTACTAAGGTGAGTTCATAGCCCACTTTTTTAACTGTTTTATGTGGGGAGAAACATGCTCAAAACCGAACACAAGTCTTTTATTGGTATTGATATACCGGCTGACCGTTATTATTGCTTAAGTAGCTATTGCCAAAAGACCCTCGATCATGAACCTTAATCACTTACAGGGTGAACGTAAATAACTGTGGATAGATCTATTAGGGACTGACAATCCCCGTTTGGTCGTTGGAGAAAACTACCATACGCACATTATTTTGCTGACATAGGTTACTGGCAAAAACCTATCTTGGGGGCATATTATTATATTACGTCATATTATTAAATATGATTGGCTGTTAAATCGTTGTGTGTCATGATCTTAATGCAATAACGGATTTGAATTATTTTCAACTTGTTTGATTGCATACATTTGCAATAAATGACTATATCTTGTGTTCAACTGTTTATTTTCAAACCTATGAATATCACTCAACTTTTGTTGACTTTTAGCATGTTTATCTCAGGAAATAAGCAAGAAGGACCATGAAGGCACGGAGTGGGCATGTAAACCGGCACGGACTTAAATAAATGTTTTAATACATTCCAAATAAAACTTGTTGTTAAATTATGTAATATTTTAATGTCATGAATATTCGGTATTTTGAATAAAACTAAACTTTAATAAGTCCCTTGTGTCGTTGTCTATGATTGTGACAAAGATCCTTGAAGTAATACCCCGAAAGTCTTCCGCTGTTATTGACAACTTTTTGGGGGTGTTACAGATTGGTATTCAGAGCCACGGTTATAGAGAACCAGATGTTTTAAGCATTGGACTATAACCATACTTTTAAATGGACCATCTTTACAAAATATCACCTTATGCCCTCCGTGCCTACGCAGTTCCAAACATCCGGTAGAAATATTACTTTTTCATATGACTTCTTGTAACATTATCATGTTTATGTTTATACTAATGACTTGTATTTACTAATCGGGATTATTACAGTACCATGACTTCCAACCCTACCCCAATTGACTTATCATCTGACTCGGAGACTTCTCCGATAGCACCTGGTCCTATTCGCAGAAACAGACAAACTAGGCAACATCAGCCTTATGAACCAGTCTCTGCTGGAAAGGTTTCTCAGTGTTCCAAAGAAAAGGAAACTCTTAAGAGTACAGTTCCGGAAGAACAAAGTACTCCACCACCAGCTGTGCTACCTGCTATCTTCTATCAGCAGATCACCACAGTACCTCTGACACCTACCGATCCACAACCAATACCTCCACCAAGAAAGTCTCATAGTGCTCCTATGCCATACCACCGAAGGACCTATCATGTGCGACCATCAGTATCAACTCCTTGTACCCGAAATGAAACAGGTAGAAACCGAAGGAACCGTAAGCGAGTGGACGCTCGTAAATGGTCTTTCTTATTACCCATCCTGCACTATTGGAGATCACAAGAAGGTGCCCCGACGGCAAAAGAGCTTGGGGAAAGTTCTTACCGTGCTACATCCCGAACCATTCCAATTACTGGGGAACCCATCCATCATACCGTTCCATTATTGGCAGCTAGGCTAGTCCGACATGAGGATAGGCTTGATGCCATTGCCACTATACTTAACAACTTCCCAAATGAACTTGTGGAAATTCTGGCAAGTGAGGTCGACAAGCTGATAATCGATCAACAAGCAACGGAAACTGCAATCGAGCAGCTAAGTACACAGTTTGGAGAGTCAATGGAATTTATAGGAATATTGTGCTCGGCTAGCACTACATTGGACTCGATAATGACATCCATGGATCGTGAGCTTAGCAGAATCAGTGCCCAGAACATAGCTCTCAGACATGCCATCCAGGAATCCCGGGCAAGAGAGGCAGCTAGGGATCAAACCATTGAGACTATGTCTACCATGATCCAAGAGCTCAAACGCCGCATGGATGATGCACAAGGAAAACCATAAATCAAGAGACTTGTCAAAACTAGCATATCCAACATCACATTAATAAAGAAGCTTGTATTTAATGTTCTGTGAAGCAATGTCATACAAGTGTTAATAAGTGATGTATTGCAAAAGACAATGATTTATGAATTTCATGTTTGATCACATCCTCACATACTTTATATATACTGCCTAGACCAAAACCTGAACCTACTTTTATGACCATAATCTATTCTTATTTCTCGAAGTATGCTAACTTGACCCTTAGAAATTCTGAATATATGCTTTCTTCATTGTTAATAGAAGCATGGCCCGACCAGGAAGAAGAACCGCAACTGCATCGTCTGCTCCTGCAGCTGCAGCAACAATGACACCTGAGGCAATCCAACAAGCTATCACAGATGGTGTCAATGCGGCTCTAGCTGAACAAGCCGCAGCACAAGCCCGCAATAGAGACGCCGGTGTGCAAGCAGCACCTGCAGCACGCCGATGTACCTACAAGGACTTCATGGCATGTCAACCGACATACTTCAAGGGAACAGAAGGAGTAACTGAGCTAGCTCACTGGTTTGAGCGAAGTGAAACTGTGTTCCAAAGAAGTGGCTGCATTGAGAATGATAAGGTTACCTTTGCAACAGGAACCTTAATGCAAGATGCCCTGTCTTGGTGGAATACTACTGTGCAAACACTAGGAACGACAGTAGCATATCAACTTTCTTGGGTTGAATTCAAGGCCAAGATACTAAGAAAATACTGTCCTCGTTCAGAGATAAGGAAGCTGGAAGATGAGTTCCACGAGTTAATAGTAAAGGGAGTTGACCTAAGGACCTACAACCGAAGGTTCCAAGAACTCAAGGTACTATGCCCATCCATGGTACCGGACCTTGAAAAGACTCTGGAAAAGTACATCGAAGGACTTCCCCGGAGTATAGAAGGAAATGTTACTTCATCCAAACCTACATCCTTGGAAGCCGCCATGGAAATAGCTCAGAAGCTATTGGACCGGGAAGTAAAGTACAATGAACACAAGAGGAAGCTGGACGACAAAAGAACCACCCATCACAACAGCAACAATTATCAAGGAAACAACAACCATCACCGCAGCAACAACAATCGCAACAACAACAGTCGCAACAACAACCAGTACCACAAGGACCGCGACACTCACCGAAGGCAAGAAAACAACAAGGCATTTGCTGCTACAGAAAGCAAAGGTTACAACGGTTCCAAACCACAATGTAACCGATGCAAGCTGCACCATGATGGTACTTGTACCATCAAGTACCATAAATGTCAAAAGGTTGGTCATATGGCAAAGAACTGTAGAAGCCCTGCTACCGGAAGCAACGCGCTGCCTGTGACACCTACTTGCTATGGATGTGGAGAGATAGGACACATCAGAAATAATTGCCCGAAAGGAAACGGACAGAACAATGCTCGAGCTAGAGCATATGTACTTGGAGACGGCAATGCACCCGACGTTGTCACCGGTACGTTCTTACTAAATCATCATAATGCTAGAGTATTATTTGATTCAGGCGCAGATAAAAGTTTTGTGTCAGAGACTTTCGCACCTTTACTTGATACTACTCCCTCTAACCTAGACACCACTTACGAAATCGAAATGGCTAATGGGAATCTAATCGGCACCAACACCGTTATGAAAGATTGTACCCTGACCCTATTAGAAACACCTTTTCCCATCGATTTAATGCCTGTAGAACTTGGGAGTTTTGACGCCATCATAGGTATGGATTGGTTATCCAAACATCGCGCTAGAATTCACTGTGACGAAAAAGCCGTTCACATCCCACTCGAGGATGAAACTCTCATTGTCCACGGGGACAAAAGCAAAACTCGCTATGGAACCATTTCATACGCTAGAGTAGTAAAACACTTGAATAAAGGATGTCAAGTATTCATGATTCATGTGACAGAAAATAAGTCAACGGAGAAACAAATCGAAAATGTTCCTATTGTTAAGGATTTTCCGGAAGTATTTCCCGAAGATTTGCCCGGTCTCCCACCAACCCGACAAGTAGAATTTCAGATTGAACTAGTACCTGGGGCAGCACCAGTGGCTAGAGCACCTTATAGGTTAGCACCATCTGAAATGAACGAACTATCGGAACAATTAAAAGAGTTGTCCGATAAAGGTTTTATTCGGCCAAGCTCATCACCCTGGGGAGCTCCAGTATTATTCGTTAAAAAGAAGGATGGATCCTTCCAAATGTGCATCAATTACCGAGAGTTGAACAAACCTACGATAAAGAATCGGTACCCCTTACCCAGAATCGATGACCTATTTGATCAATTACAAGGATCAAGTGTGTACTCAAAAATTGACTTAAGGTCAGGATACCATCAACTGAGAGTTCGGGAAGAAGATATTCCCAAATCTGCATTCAGAACACGCTATGGACATTACGAGTTTCAAGTGATGCCATTTGGTCTGACAAACGCACCAGCAGTTTTTATGGACTTGATGAATCGAGTATGTAAGCCATATTTAGATAAGTTTGTGATAGTATTCATCGACGACATTCTGATCTACTCATGTAGCGAAGAGGAACATGCCGAACACTTGAAGATTATCTTAGAACTACTCAAGAAAGAGAAGTTGTACGCAAAGTTCTCAAAATGCGACTTTTGGATACGCACCGTACAATTTCTAGGACATGTCATTAATAGTCAAGGTATTTGACATGGACACTGAAAAGTGTAAAACTTGTATGTTGACCAAAATTACCAAGAAACCTTTTCACGGTGTAAAACGTGAGACTGAGCTCTTAGAGCTAATACACAGTGACCTGTGTGATTTGCATGCCACTCCCTCTTTAGGGAATAAGAAGTACTTTGTGACATTTATTGATGATGCTTCTAGGTTTTGTTATGTCTATTTATTACATACCAAGGATGAAGCATTAGATAAATTCAAAGTATTTAAAACTGAAGTTGAGTAGCAACTTGGGTCCCTGATCAAAAGATTCAGGATTGATAAGGGAGGTGAATACATGGACACTTTGTATTTTCAGTCTGTTGGTATAATCCATGAAACGACTGCTCCCTATATTCCTCAACAAAATGGTATCTCTGAAAGGAAAAACAGGGTACTGAATGAGATGGTTAATTCCATGTTGTCCTATTCAGGACTGAGTCAAGGGTTCTGGGGTGAAGCTATGTTAACAGCTTGCTATTTATTAAATAGGGTTCCCAATAAAAGGAACAAGATTACCCCTTATGAACTCTGGACTAAAAAGAAACCCAACCTGAATTATCTCAGGGTATGGGGTTGTAGGGCAGTTGTAAGACTCCCTGATCCTAAGTTGAAAACTTTGGGTGAAAGAGGCATTGAATGCATCTTTGTTGGATATGCTGAGCATTCCAAGGCATATAGGTTCTATGTTATTGAACCTAATGAATTTGTTTCAATTAATTCAATAATTGAATCAAGGGATGCATCTTTGATGAGAATAGATTCTCATCAGTCCCTAGACCAAGTCAAAGGATTCCAAATGGAACCAGTGACATTGGTGTTTCAGAGGTCTCTGATGAGGTCCCTGATGAGGTTGTGGTACAACAACCTGAACCTGAACTCAGAAGGAGCAACAGGGTCAGGACTCCAAAGTCATTTGGACCTGAGTTTCAATTATATTTAATTGAAGGAACAAGGGATGAGGTCTCTGACCAATACTCCTATTGCTTCATTGTTGAGGACGATCCCAAAACATTTGAAGAAGCAATGAAGTCCCAGGATTGCTTTCTGGAAAGAAGCAATAAATGATGAGATGGATTCCATCATGGGCAACAACACTTGGGTGTTGGTTGATCTGCCACCAGGTTGCAAACCTCTAGTGTAACCACCGGTAAATTTCCACTTATATTAATACTTAAACAATAGAATATTTGTCCATTTTTCACGTCTAATTTTTTTTAAAAACATGTTAAGTATTTTCAACTTTCATTTACCACTTTACGTTATTTCAGTAGCATACTTAACGTTCAAACTAAATATTTATTAGAAATTTCATGAAACTCTAATTAATTATATATAAGATTTATATATTTAAGTCATAAACGTTAAAGTACAATACTTTGAAGCATATAAACAAGTCCTTCATGCACAAAATCTAAAAATTATAAAAACTAACCTAAACCTGTTTTAAACTTACTAAACATTTAAAATACATTTTCTACCATCCTAAACTTCAAGTACAACCTTCCCAAGTCTGAGGTACAACCACAATAAGCACAAATGAATTTCTTTTGTTTTCCTACCCTACTCGACCTAAAAACTAAACTAACCAACCCTAGATTATTTTCCTAATCAATATTTACCAAACTAACCTTAAATAAGATAGTTACTTCACTTAGATTTCATGTACAACTCTCTATAGCCCATGTACCATCACCTTAAGCCAAATTGGTTTCTTTTTAATTACCTAGTTCGAACATAACTAAAATGAAATCAAACTAGTTTTAATTTGATGCATGTAAAATCCTAAGCCACAAGATATTTACTAGCCTATTTTTACTACACATCATCTTGTTCCCTGGAAATTCTACCTAGGTCAAAAGTTGTAGGCAAAACTCATGGCTAAACCTATAAACACCATGCGCCACCAGCCACCTTACAAACTCCTAAGTATACCACCTCACCATGTCTCCTAGATTTTCCATCCATGTGGCCATAAGATAGAACAAGTATACACTTATGTGTTCTCTTTTAATCCATTCGAACTATTTAACCAGCTCATGGACATCTTTCATAAACTTCATCTTGTCCCTTTATGATAAACATGATGACCATGATACTCTCTAGAGGCCTAGACTACTCCATCTATAAATATCAACACTTATCCTTCACTGGTACTCACACCCTACACGAAACAGATTACACAGCCTTAGACACTGATATCTGCTGATCCTAGAGTCCTAATAGAAGTCCAAGAAAGAGTTTAGAGCAGCTTAGGTAAAGAAGAAGCCTAGTATCCACTTTCCAAGTCACATTGCTCAAAAACCTGATCTTAATCGAATTTAGAATCAAGTAAGTACTCCAGCCCTTTTCAATCACTTTTGTAAACTTTAAATACCATTAAACTTACTGCTAAACAAGTCTTAATAGCTAGCTTAGGCCAAAAACCATGTTTCCATTTCTTTCTGATATTAACAGTAAACAAATGCACCCCCTTATAGTATAGTTTTCGCTACACTTTAACCTACGTTATGAGCCTTTTAAACAATATAAGTAAACGTTAAATATGTTATCAAACGAGCTAAGGGTTTCTGTAAGAATTGAACATGTTTCTGATCTTTTTCTATTTTTTGTCTTTGACGCTAAACTGTCCCAAACGCCACACTTAGAGCCTATATTTAAGCAACAAGTTAAAGGTATTAGATTCAGCCAATAAGCTCTTTTAACCACCACCTAGCACACTTCAATTTTCCCCCATAATCTGGTCAAAAGGCCCAAGTATCACGGTTTTATTTCAGCCTCTTTTCTGGTCGCGAGCCATAAAACTAAACACCTTTACTTATTTTTTTCGACATGTTTTCTAAACAAGAGACCCTAAAACCTTTCAAGTATAGACTAAATAAGTTTATAAACATGTTACTATGCTTAAAAGGTCAAGTGGGAAGCTTTAAAATCAGAAACCAAACTGTTTTTCAATTCTGTCCCATAACGAGACTATGTTCCAGGTACCCAACTTTGTCCAATTAATTGACCTATCAAATGAAGTTCAAAAATTCTGAAACTTGGCTATATTAGAGACCTTACAGCATAGATATTGAAGAAATAAAAGCTTCATAAAAATATTGCAAGGTCTCGTTTATATTTGACCTCCTTTTGGGCCTGTCACCCACTGAAATTACTCTTTTTGTCAAAACGCCCCAACCCCTCCACTTTGGTAAATTATTTCGACCAAACCATAAGAGCTCAAGGCCTCTAGTTTGAACCATTAGATAGACCACCTGGCAAATACTTGAAAGGATCAAGAACTTTGTAAAAACCTTGTACGGCCTCGTCTAAAACTGAGCTTGTTTTTGTCTTGTTAGCACATACCAAACGTACCCTTTTGTTATTTTCTTTGAAAAACTATAGAGTAATTTTTGTAATAAATAAAAGATGGAGTTTTCTTGAGCCAAAATTGTAAATATTTCAAAGTTATAAGTACAAGGACTGTTTTTGCCAATAAACCATAGTAGAGGGTATAAAGTGTCAATTTTAGAAAATACAAGGGTATAAAGTGTAATATTTTTATAATATATTTTTACTATATAATGATTCGGGAATTCGATAAAAACTTATATAAGAAATATATTTAACGATTCGGAACTTGTTATGAAACCTATATATATGTAATATATTGATATCAAATAACAACCCATAAAAAGGAAATAGGATAAAATCTATTTATCAACAAACTTTTGAAGAAACTTCATATTGAACACTTAACGTTTAAGTCATCAACAAAACAAATAGTAAACTTACATAAATATATATACTGAAAAACTTGACATCTCAACTCAGGTTACGTGTCGGAGACGTTTATCAACTTTACTTAAATTTGTTTTCCATCCAGACTACTGTAACATCAAGGTGAGTTCATAGTCCCACTATTTTTATACGTTTTTCAAACTTGTGGGGAGATACATGCTACAAACCGAACACAAGTATTTTTCTGTATGCTATCCTGATTGATATTGCCTAAGTTGCCACTGTTGTCATTCATGATAAAGACCCTCATATCATGCGCCATTAGTCACTTGCGAGTGAACGCGAATATAGTGAATAGATCTATTGGAGGTTGACGACCCATTTGTACTAGCCGGATAGATAGTCTTAGTACTAGCCGGATTGATAGACAAATGCGCTATATTTGAAAACTAATAGGAGACTGACAAACTCCTACCGGAGGGCATTATTACTTTCATTTAATTATGTTGGTAATTTACGTCATAGCTCGCTACTATGATGCTTACTGTTAAGGTTTGCGCGTTATGAGGCTTATAGCAATATCTACTGAACGTTGACATTACTGATTTCTTATCTCTTAGCTTGTGTTCAACTTATTATTTCTATAAACGTTATGGATTCACTCAACCTTTGTGTTGACTTTTTAGCTTGTTTATCTCAGGTTTATATTAAACGAGGATGGCATGAAGAGGCACGGATACGGAAAGAAGGCTAAAGATTTTATAAATTATTTGACAAACTGCAAAACTACTGGGACCTCATTTTGTAAACTCTGATATTTGAATAATAAAATCTTTTAAAAACGACTCGATTAGATATCGTTTTCTATTATTATAACTATTGTGCCATGAAGTAACACCCAACTTTAATTCCGCTGCGTATCCTGATGAGACGAAAAGTGTACCCGTTTTAAGGGGTCATTTAAGCCCTAATTCGAGTAAATGTGATCAAATATTGCCCTAAATCGTTCCTTTTGTCATTTTAGGTACTTTTGAGAAGAATTCTGGAAAACATGCATATTTGGACGTTTTTGGAGCATAAAAGTGAAGAAAACGACAAAGTCTCAAAAGAAGCTGGATTTCCTACCTGACGGCGTCAGAGTCACAAGGTGACGCCGTCAGCCAACGTTGACAAAGGAGTGAAATCAGATTACACTAGACGCCCTATGAAGAAAACAAGATGTTTACACCTGACGGCGTCAGGTGTTAGAGAATGTAGGCCGTCAGGTGTTAACTTAAAGAGTGACGGCCCAGAGCAATTTAAAGAGTGACGGCGTCAGAAGTAAATCTAGGCCATCCGAGAACCCTAATGACGGCGAGCTGACAGCGTCAGAACCCATAACCTGACGCCGTCAGAATGTAAAATCTATATATATTTTCTTATTTTTCATTCATTAGTGTGGAACTTTTGGTACAAGTTTGGGAAAAACCCTAAAGACGATTTTAGCTGCAATTTCAAGGGTTTTTCACCCTTGAAACCTTCATGTTCAATTAAAGATAAGTCCTCACTTAAATTAATCAATATGTCTATGTGTTGGTTAATTATATCTTATGCTTGTCTTTCAATTAACATGATAGGCTAGATTTTTCTTGTGTTTGCTTAGATCTAATGAAACCTAACTATTAATTATTGGTTGATTGGTGTGTTATTACTTTGTTGGGATGAATGTTTCATCAATGTTAGGCTTAAGAAAACTGGCAATACTCCTATATGGTAACATGCTTGAACATCTTAAGAAACATGTAACTAAGGCATACTAGGTTATTAAGGTAGTATTTAACGCATGAGCCACTATTTACAATCCCTATGATTATGTGTACGCATAGTTGTAGGAGGAGATAAGAGTTCATAGAATTGGGGAGATATGTATGCCACTCCATGAATTGTTAAGGAATACACCCGTCATCCACACAAGTAATACATACACCAATTAACCAGTAAAAGATAGTTAGGGAGTAAGGAAGTCTAAGTAAACACATTTGTCTCCATATAAGTTTTCACAACCACAATAGTTTAGTTATTTTATTTTTATTGCAATAGTAGTTTTTGGGTTAGTTGACTAGCAACTAATTCCGCCCACTCCTCCAATACCCGAGATTTTACTTGCTTTCATAAAAATTTAAAAATACAAAAATAATCTTCCTTCACCTTTAGATCTTTTAGAGTAGTTTTTCTATCCTAACGAACACTATTCCCTGTGAGAGAACGATCAATCCCCCGTACTTACCACTACACTATACTACATCGACCAGGTACACTGCCTGGTGGGATTGCAAGCTTCTCAAGATCCCTTGAGAGGTAAAACCTGTTGCGTGGTCGCAATCCCACGCTCATCAAGTTTTTGGCGCCGTTGCCGGGGAATAGTTATTGTTTAGGTAGAATTTTTTATTTTATAAGGTCTACTCACTAGATTCCTTTCTAGTGAGATTTTTATTTTATTTTTCTAGGATTTCTTTAGTCTATCTATTTTCTTCGTGTTTTTGTTCGTAACCATTACCATCCGCCATCATGGAAGGTGGTAACATCCTCGATCCCAATAACCCACCTCAACCAAACCACCAACCACAACCAAACCAACCTC
>LBNU01012409.1:2604-13179 GCA_014162995.1 Artemisia annua
ATCAGTCCTAAGCTTCAACCACAATCTGATGTTTTGAAACAGCTGACGTAACAGCTCTCTTTCAGAGGTCATTTCTCCTGATTCTTTGATAATGCAACATCACAATCATCACAGCCTGATTCTTTGCATATCAGAGTCAATATCAGAGAACCACCACTCTGGTTTGACAAAGGAGAAAAAATGAGAACCTGCAAGTTTGCATAGCCAAGTTTGGTTTCAATGACTCAAATTTGATCTTTTTCACAACCTGATTGCACAACACTCTTAATCAAAGAAAAATTATAATAATTGACCATGACCACTGATTCAGCCTATGGAACTCACATGACCTGACCACGACCACTGATTGAGCCTAGGGAACTCGCATGACTCCTAGTTTAGGCTGTGGCACCTTTGCATCTGCTACTTTCGGTGTTAGTTTATTCGTGTTTAATGTTGAACAACATACATTATATTTTGTTGGGAAGTTTTGCAGTAAGTTACTGATTATGATACTTAATCATGTTTGTTGGTGTTTTGTGTTTTGAGCTTTACAGCTATATCTGCTTTGCAAAAATGTTAAGTATAACCTAAAATCTGTTTTGTGTCTGAACATCATACCATTTACTAGTAATTTCTGCTGCAAAGTGAATGTTTCTATGATATGTAAACACCCAATCTATAATCAAGTTTTTGTTGGTTGTATGTGTACTTTAATGTTGCTCTTGTATTTCTGGTTGGTTAAACTATGTTGCTAAGCTAACTGTATTCAAATTACAATTCTTTATCAAAATTTGTTGGCTGTTTGGGAAGGTAGTCCCAATCCTAATTTGTTTATCAGAAGGGGTGAATTACACCGTTAGTTTTGGAACCTTTGTATGTGTTACTTTCATTGTTAGTTTGTTTATCTGTGCGGTAATTATATTTTGTTGGGAAGTTTTGCAGTAATTTACTGATTTTGAAACCTTTTGGTATTTGATGGCGAGCTTTACCACCTGCTTTGCAAAATATTAAGCTGCTACCTGAGATCTGTTTGGATCTTTATCCGGGGCTCTGTGTATAGGTTTACTAATAAGTTAACTATGAAATTTGATATACCATCTGTATACTTGCTAGTTACTGCTCATACAAAGAAGTAATTTCAGAAATAACATTGTTTCTTGTTAAAAAAGAAACTTGTGTTTGCTACTGTTTTCATTATGCAAACCACTAAAAGTTGTCATAAATTTAAAAATTAGTTCCTATGGAAAATAGTAATATTATCATCACATTATTTGCTTGTGTATTTTACTCGTATGCTGTTGCACATCTCTGGTTGGTTTTGGCTTAGACTCTGCTGCAAGGCAGGCGTAGCAGTCGAGATGCTTATTTGCTTGTGAGTTTTTTTTTTCTCTTTTCTTTTTAAAGTATGCGAGAAATATTATTGAATAACCATAAGCAACGTAATGTAAGAACTATAGTGAGCTGAATGAAGGCTTATGGTGTTTGTATTATAATTCTTTTGCTAGAAGTCATGCTATATGAGTATATGACATAATTCAAACACAGATTTAGTTAGCAAGATCAGTCAATAGGATAAATCAGTATGCCTACTAGTTTTTAGGATGTCTTGAACTAGTTACACTCCGTTTACTTAGCAAGTTTAACTTTATGCTATTTAATAAATAGTTATTACTTGTTTAGGTAAACAATATAATGGACAAAAGTTGGATCAACGCACACATAAAAAGCATTACTTTTAGAAAAGGAGTCGAGTCTTTTATTGATTTTGCTCGTGCTAGAGATATAAGAGGATCAATTATATGTCCATGCCTTAGATGTTGTAATGATGAATTATTGGAGGTAGATGAGGTTCATGAACACTTATTGCGTTATGGTTTTTTACCGGGGTACACAACATGGACTATTCGTGGGGAGCTTGCAACTCCCCCAACATCTCCATCTACTAGCGTTAATGAAAATTTGTATGATTCTATGATGCACCATTCCACATCGTCATCATATTCTAAATCACCAGCATCCGAGCCTATGCTGCACCAGTCATATCCTAAACCACCAGCATCCGAGCCTCTGCTACACCAGTCATATCCTAAACCACCAGCATCCAAGCCTATGATGCACCAGTCCACATCGTCTAATCAACCTTCATCTTCTAGTGCTAGTTTACATCAGTCCTCCTCGTCTTTTTACTCGAACCAATATTATGAAGATGAATATGAAGATGAAGATCAAATTGATGAGGACGAGGCAAAGGAGGTAGAAATAGTTGGTAATTATAAACATACTAGTAATTAGTTATTATTTCGCAAATTCCATCCTAACAGTGGGTGGTGATTTTTTTGTAGATGAGTATGGGAATATTCTTAGGACACAAAAGATGACTGCAAAAGATGTGTATAAGCTAAGCAAGGGTGAAAAAGTTCTTGTTCATGTTAACGATACTTTTCAACTAATTAAGGGTGCAACCACTGTGTGCACAAGGTTCATGACCTTACTTCTAAGACAACCCAATCTGTGTCCACCAGAAGCTAAAGATTGGAGAGAAATAAAAGCTCGTTGTGGTGTATTGCTTTTGGGAGAACTTCGGGTAATTTCTTCTAAAACACTTATATTATATCGTTCATAACAATGAAGGTCATTGATATCTCCTCTTTGTTGCACTTTTTGGCAGCGGAAATTTAGTTTGCCTCAACTTAGTGGTGTTGATGATGTACTTTTTGCCATGTTCGGTGTAAAAGTCAGATACACAAAACATAGATTCAAAAAGAAGTTGTTTCGGTTAGCTGCCCAAAGATTAGATGAAGCCAACAATGTTGGTATTAATGGTGCACAAGAAGGAACATATACAGAAGATGAGCTCCTGCAAGCACTTGATCTTATTGATGCACCGCCAAACTTTCTTAATCACCAATGGGAGTTATATAAAAGTAATCTTAGAGCACCTATGGCAAAGGTACCGGTTTGTTTTCCTCATAATAACAAACTATTTTTACCGAGTGTTTTGTACTGACTTTTTCTATACTGAACTGAATTGTAGAAATTGTCACAATAGGGGAAGAAAGCAAAAGCTGCCCAAGTTCATACTCATAGAACAGGAGCAACCAGTGTTGCACGAAAACGTGACCAATTTGTGAGTATTCTGATGCCATAATATAGTTTAATCAGCAACTTTAAGTTCTTGTTGTTCCTTGACTGTTCTCACTATTCAATTAGTCTTAGATATAGCTAGGTAACTTAGATTGATCATAAATTTGGAACATTTAAGCTTTAATCTGTGAAACTTAGTACCACTGCTCATATAAAGCCATATCTGCATCTTTGTGCTCTGGTTGTTCTTACACTGTTTTTAGTGTTCAATTAGCTTTTAATATAGTTAAGTAATATAGAGTAATCATATGCGATACTGTGACTTTGTGATATTTGCATTCTGTTAGATTAGGGGTACATGTAGGTTAATCAAGTGATAAAACAACTTAAGCTTACATGTAGAACAAGATTAGTTCAGTAGAATTTCATAATAGTCAACTTAGTGGTTCAAGTAAAAAGTCAACCTAAGTAAAAAATCTGTCCAACCAGACCTGTTCTAGGGGTATTTGAGGTAATCATTAGGCTTTGAAATTACTTGAAATTGAGTTTGGGGATAGTTTATAGTGTGAACTTCAACATACATCAAGGTTAAGCATTTCTAGAAACATTTAAGCACTCAAATTCCATCTACAAACTGCCCTGTTCACTCCATTTGGTACAAACCAGTTTCAAGCACACCTGATCTCTTATTAGCCCAAACTGCTTATTATTTCTTTTATTGCATGCTGATATACATCAAAATACACAGCAAGATCTTATTTCTTTAATTTGTATTTAATGTGCAGAAAACGAANTTTTTTTTTTTTTTTTTTTTTTTTTTTTTTTTTTTTTTTTTTTTTTTTTTTTTTTTTTTTTTCAACTTGTAGCCGACAGCTTATATAATATTGGACTTGTGCGGCTTTTGATGATACATCCGAATATCCAAATTTTCTTTACCTGCTACCTTACATAGTTCCATGACATCCAAGTATCCAACGGTCATCAACTAGTTATATATTATCACAAACCAACACTGTAAATATAAAAATATAGCAAAATAAGTACCAACTAAAGGTGGTCACGATTGTTTTCAACGTGGTCTTTATGAATGTCTGTAACTTTGCGAGTCTTCAGCATACATTTTTCTAAAAATATTTTTTGAACGTTGTAACCGGTCGCTGATATTTAGGAGTACTAATTAACACATTTTAACAACTTACGATAAAGAGTTTTGTGTCGCATCTATTTCTGTCTTTTTCCTTTGAGGTAGAAAGATAAAATAAAAGAAGGGTCTATCGGTAATTTTACCTCTGTTAGCCCACCACTATTGAAATAATCAACATTTCTACACTATTAAAAAAGGGAAGTGATTTGCACACTCCTAAAAGTTATTGGGACACTCTTTTTAATGCTTCAGTTAGTTGTACAAAACTCATACTGTGCTTTATTCGCTTGTACTGTAAGTGTCCCAATCAATAATTTGAGTGTGACAATCACTTCCCATTAAAAAACCTATAACAATTCTAAGGCAAAATGATTACGTAAAAATAAAATGAAACCGAACAAAAGAGGGATAATTTTAAAGATTTTTCCAAAGTTAAAACATGTGCGTGTGCAGTGTGTGNCTTCACATACAACCGTTACTTCTAATTTGTCTAACATCAATAAAAGGAATTTCTCGGTGACGGATGATGATGGTAGCAGGTGACGATTTTAACTAGAGTGAAAAGTTGTGGACAAAGGTCAGTTATTAAGGAGATCAAAAAAGGAAAAAAATACACAAGAAAAGGCATCCAACTCTTCTCTTAACTTTTATCTATCACACGTTACACAGTTATTTTATGCCCCTAATAATATAGTATCATTTCCCCAGTTTTTAGTGATGATTGATGAAGTAAACTAGAGCTTTTTGTGTCTTTTTATGAAAACGAGTTGAATGAAATGATATGTGTATGAAAATAAAGTTCTCACTAGTTATTTTATAACGAGTAAATTTGTATCGTGCAGCGAAATACTCAAAAATGCCTTTTAACGTAAATAACATATGGATGATTTATTGTTTTAGCGACGTATCCGGTCTACATGTCAATATCCCAAAAAGTTGTGTTTATGGTGTGGGAGTGGATCCAATCAAGGTTGGTAAAAGGATGTACAAACTAGATTCTTGGATGGGAATTATTGGGCGTTTCCAAAAACGATTGACTTCCTGTAAGGCAAAAATCTTTCTATAGGAGGACGTCTAACTCTTATAAAGGCCGTTCTTGGAAACCTTCCAACATACTTTCTATCAATCTTTCGTGCACCCATTGGTGTTGTTGACATTCTTAAGAGGATTCGTAAGTGATTTTTTTTGGGATTTAAGGAAGATACTAAAGGCGTATCTTGGATAAAATGGTTTGATATCCTTTCTAGTAAAGACCAAGGTGGCCTTGGAATCGGTAGTATTCGGGCAAAAAAACCTTAGTCTTAAAGAAAGTGGCATTGGAGATTCTTAAATGAAGGAGAAGCCGCACGGTGCAAGGTCGTTAAAGCTATTTACGGCTCGGATGGTGGTTTTAATCCTCAATCACTCACAACCTTACATGGAGGCCCTGGCGAGACATTTTAAAAGTCGCTCTTGATATTGAAAAGGCTGGAATTCAATTTCGTAATTCTTTCTCCATGTCCGTGGGAAATGGGGAAAATATTCTCTTTTGGAAAGATACATGGCATAGCTCGGGATGATGTTTTATGATTGATTCCCTCGCTTATTTGCTTTAGAAAATAATAAAGATTGCAAGCTTGCGGATAGATGGAAGTGTGTTACTGGTCATTGGGATGGTGTTTGGGATTGGCGTTACTCTCCTCGTGGAAGATGGACAGATGAGCTAAATGATCTATATTCTATTCTTCAGAACCTTCAACTCAATTATGAGTTGCCAGATTTTTGGAAGTGGGATTTAGACGCTAAGGGTTGTTTTTCGGTTAATAGGTTGTCAAAACTTATAGACCCTTTGATCTTAAATCCAAGCAATGATGAGCCCGTATTTAGGTGGGATTCTTGGGTGCTGAGGAAGGTGAATGTGTTAGGGTGGAGGATAACTCGCGATCGACTACCTCGTTTGTCTAATCTCAATAATCGAGGCTTGGATGTGCCCTCGATCTTGTGTCCAATATGTCAACAGTATTATATTTATATTAGGAAAGAGTTGCTTCGGTTCATTTAATTATATACTTTTGTGATATCGGTTTTCGGTTTGGTTTGGTTCGGTTTAGTTTTTGCCAAAACTATATACAAACCGAAACCGAATATTTAATTTGATTTTGACAAATTGGATTCGGTTAAGAATTCGATTCGATTCAGTTTCTCTGTGATTCTTACCCGATTTGTGAACACCTAATTTAACGTTAAATTCAAACACAGCCATGAAAGTTACGCATTCCAACAAACAAATTTTATACTCCCTCATCTGTATCAGATTATAAGTCCATTTTCAATTTGCACAAAGTTTAGTAAATTATCACTAACTAATTTATTCACCAATCAAATATCTTCTCTCTTCACTAAAGTGTCTTTTGTTAGGTTGAATTAGGAAAATGGACAAGTGTTTCGAAACAACCAAAAGTAGAAAATGAACTTATAATTTAAGACGAAGGGTGAAATAAATTTGTCTCCTTTGATTTTTTAAAGAACTGAACATAACCATAAGTACTTTTATAGAATACCTATTGTAAAACAAGAAGCTTTATTTTTTTACCATAGTGCATGTATGATTGTATGCGTCGAAATAGAAATAAATTGAATGAATTGTTTGTCCAATTAAAGATGATGTGGAGCTACTCTGATCTGAAATCAGTCAAAACAATATAGGGTTGTTATCAACGGATACTTGTTTCTTTTGGCATTATAGATGAAATACTACACAATAACAATGATAGATTAAGAAATTGTTACTGAAGTTTAGCATTTAGTAGATTCTATTTTGCCACAATTGATTAACAATTTACAAACAAAATTGTGAAAAGAATGAAGAATTTATAATCGAAAAAACCAACCATGTATGCATTAGCTAATATAGCTCGTGTAGTTTCTAGATATGGTGATACCATATTAGCTACATCTAACATGTATTTTCTATTTTCAAAATAGTTCTGCCTATAACATGGTTAAGGAAAAAACACTGTTATGATCTATTAGTTATTTAAAAGATCACAAATTAAGCATTATAACCTGGTGTGGTGACAACTCATCATCTGGCGATAGTATGCATCCGAATATCAGGAGCTTACCCGACATTTTCTTTGGTCTCTTCTGTCAAATAAACCTGTTTTCACGAACGATTCATAATGGGTCAAAAACCAAACTATTAGAGTACAATGGTAGCAAGATTTTTTAAATTATATTTAACATGCAACTGTTTGTAAAAAGAAAATAGCCCAATAAAATGTATGCGACCCATTTTGACCCGTTCTAAGCTTGTCTCAACACAAACCAGTTTGACCCGTTCGAAAATAACCTGTTTCCACCCATACCCATTTTGGCCTTTTCCACATCTAAATAATAAATGTGATTCCCCAGTACCACAACAAAGCATTTAAAACCACCACCAAGGACAAATTTGCGTTTTGGTATACATAATCTCAAAAGTCATATATACTCATATAATTATTGAGTAAAAATACCTCTAGCATCTACATCATCATTTGTTTATCCACCCCTAATTCTAAATCTCCCCGAACGATCATTTCCACCATCAAAATCCCATAAATATCCTAGTGGTGTCTTCCTCCTTAAAGATGATCTTATGTGCATCGTGGTGATCTATTTTATTCAACATCAAATTGTAACAAATACATATGTGCATCTTGATACTTCCATTGCTTCCAAACAACATAGTCATCTTGAAAAAGATCTAATTCACCTTGTTTTGCATTGCCTGATAATTTTAGTTTTAACCTTGGATGCAAAATTTCATCTGCATATAAGTATATAACCATCGTCAGTTCAGTAATAAAGAAACCCAAATAATAACATTCCAAAAGAATAACATTCAATCGCCCCATCTAGTTATACTAACTAAATTATAGTAATGAAAGCAGCGTTCTCAACAAATCTTTTTGGCAAATCCTAAATCCTAATAACGTCTTTCTTGTATAGATAAAATTAAAAGGAAAACTTCAATAAAATTATACTGATGAGTGCTGACCTTTGATTTTATTTGAGTCCAATACTTAAGACATTTGTTCTATCTGAGATAAAAGAGAAATGAAGTTTGCAAACCAGCACAAGGGTGTATTTGGTAAATTAGACAGCTTATGCCTTTTTCTTATAAGAAATATTGCTCAAGTAAGCACTAAATTTTGAACAAAACTCTATTCACATGAACTTTAAAATACATAATAATTTAGGAGTTCTAGGTCAACACATTCTTAAATTCCACAGAATTGTAACATACTAATCAGAAATAGTTACTTAAATTTGAGCTAAATGGGGAACATGTCAACTGGGGTCAATGGGTTAAAAATTGTTTAAGGTCTATTAAACTCTAACCATTATCTAACCTTATTTAGTGTAGAACCTTCAAGCTTTTCAATTGTGGTTTATCAAAATGTGATATGGACCTCAATGGAACGTCTCGTGATTGTTAAATGATGTTCTCGATATGAAGTTGTTGCTACTATTTGTAAGATTGAATCACCACCTTTGTCTAACAACTTTTAAAGAAATTTTCCAGATAATGAGTCAATATCCCTAAACACCTGAAGTACACAACTCGTAAGGCTAAGACACACAATACAAAAATGTATAATTGATCATGTACACGTAACTGATACATATTTTCTTGTTTATGTACAGACAAAAGCCTTTCGGCCAATAAAGATCCATATATATTTCATCGAAATGACGTTATAACTCTAAGCTATTAACAGACAACCCACATCACAACCAATTCATTTACTCCCTGAGTGATACTATTAACCGTTTAAGTGATAATCTATGTTATGCTTAATCTAAGCAGGTTTGAATGAAGTGTCTCGTGTTAAGGATATCTCATTCAATCAAGTCCTCTATAGAGTTTATAAAATATCCAAGCTGAAGTAGCCCGAGCACAAAACCAAATATATCCAATAGCATTGCAACATAAAGCATGAGCAAAACTTTGAAAAATAAACACAATATAAACACAATAGATAAAGAATAAACTAAACAAAACATCAAATTGTACCTCAAGTTAATGCCTGCCAGCAAAAAGGATTTAATACATGTATTTACTCTCTTTTTTCAACCTCCTTTTTCTTCAACATCCTTGAACATAAAAGTATTATACAAAGACATATATGTTTTGTTAGGCTTTAAAGTTCCAATACTAACATCAAATAAAATCATACAATGTTTCTTTTTTTACATAAGCATTCAATCAATTAGTTCAGCATTACAAACCATAAACATTGAAATGCTTATAAACAGGTGTGAGCAATATCAAGGGTCAACATGGAACAATAATTTTAACAGATAGATAAGCAAATAATATCAATACCTCCCCATTTTGTGGATCCAGCAGAAAGAACTCCAAGTCACTCTACATACATATAGTCACCAAGTCACTCTAAGAAAATAATGTTAAGAAAACACAAATGGACTACTACGTTATGGTGTAGCAATCGATTTGAAATAAAATCATTCAAGCATTTCATCAAACATTTTAAATGCATAAATCCTAACCATTTAACCACTTTATCACTAAACTTCAAGCATTTCACAGTCAAACGTGCAAGTACATTGAAGCACATAGAATCAAGTCAATTTGGGAGCCTAAAAAGTACTCGAATAAATTCCGATTGGAAAGGGAACCAAAATCATAACCTGTTCGAAAAGGAATCGGTTGTGAGAAGTGTGAGGAAACAGAGTAATCGAAATTAAAAACCTGCACAATAAGGAACCAAAATAAAACTAGAATGTACAAGTTAGTTGCTTTGCCAAATGCAGTTTCACAAACATTCCACCATTGAATGAATCAATTTAAAGGTCCAAGTGATTAAACAAAAAACTTTAAAGCAGGAGATGAGAAGATTGATACAGGATTTTGAAATTCAAATAAATCTTCCTCCAACTCGCCTCACACCTGAAGCTTTTAATATAACTTTGAGTTATATTAATACTAGTTTATTAACCCGTGAAATTCACGGGATTAAATGAAAAACCGTGAAATCGATAGAGAATGTGTTATGGCGATTGTTAAGAATATATTAGTAAATAATATGTTTGATCGGAGTGATATAATAATAAAAGTATTAAATAATGAACAGATGTGTATAACGAACATGGATGGGGAATTACAGTAGACAAACTTGTAATAGTGTCTGTCAATATTGTATAGTATTAGACACTGCGTATAATGTAAGAAATGATGCACTTAGTTGATTTTTATATTTTAAATTTATGGATTAAATGGAAAACCGTGAAACCAATAGAAAATGTATTACGTAAAGACATGTAACAGATAAATGATCAACTGTTAAGAATATGTTAGTAGGTAAAATGTTAGATCG